>JBAJHX010000053.1:14163746-14192305 GCA_037176925.1 Amniataba percoides | reverse complement strand
AACTTATTAAATCATATTTTATCAATTTTCATTAGCATAAATTTATCACATAAAATCGCCCCGAGGGTTAAGTGGTTGGACTCATTTCAGTGAGGCAGCTTTATTTTAGCATCTTACTGTTAAGTGCCATAGGTCATCAGTGTTTTCAGCTTTATTTCCATTTAAAAGCATAGTATGGTTCCTACACACAGACAAGAGCACGGCTGATGTTGATACAATGCACACATTTTTTGTATAGTTCCCAAGGTTATGGCAGTGGTATATACTACCTGTTCATCATACCCAGAAGAGAACGAAGAGGTGGTGAGCAGAGCTCTGGAGCAAGCCAAGGCCCACTCAGGGAAGGTGGGGGAACCGAAACAAGCAAATTTCAGGTCAGCCTCAGCTTCTGACTGTAACTTCAGCCCTGGTGCACTCTCTGCATTGGATCTCTGTCATCGCCTTTCTTCATCTGTTTGCCTTGCTGTCTGTCAGCCTGCTGAGTTGTTTGTCTGTCTCCCTTCAGACAGGCTTCTGTCAAAGTCTTGGCACACCTCAGGCAAGAACTGTAGGGGATTCAGTGAAAATATAATCAAAGGTGCCATTTTATGTCTCTAAATGCTGTGAAAAGGGCAGAAAACAAAATATTTTCAGACAGCTTGCCTTCTCTGAGATGTACTTTATATTTTTCCAATATTTTCTTTCTTTTTCTGTTGGTGTGTGTGTGTATGTGTATGTATATATATATATATATATATATATATATATATATATATGTGTGTCTGTGTGGTTTGAAGAACTTAAGACTTGTTGAACTTTATCATTCCTGTAGACTTGAATGTACTAAGACTGACTCCTCTCTGCAGTAAGCTGGCCTGATGTGCTGGCAATGCCTCAGGCTAGCATTAAAAAAAACCCCACAGGTAATTTTACTGGTTTGGTTCACACAGATGACCAGTGGAGTAGTGTGCATTCACATTTAATTACAGTGCCTTGTTTTAGGTTGGATTTTCAGCAGTTGCTTCTATGTGTATTTTTCTTTCTGTATTATTCTGCTTGTGGAAATGTGTGTTTCATCCAGATTTAGTCCATTCCCGTTCAGCATTCCTGACCATGCCGAGGCCCCAAGGGAAACGGACCCCTTCTTCAGGCTGGAGCCCTCGGAGAAGAGCAACGGCTGCTTTCTGGCTATTCTTGGCAGAGAGGTAAGCATGAATTGAACCAACACTTCTTAGAAAAAAGCAGTGAACTGAGAAAAACAATATGTTATCTGCATCACCAATGTTCAATGTGCTATTTTTCTTGACACCAGACATTATCTACCACAGCACATTGAGGGTCAATTTAGCATTTTGATATTTTGTTAAGTAGAGTAGAGACCAGAGGGAAGGAGTAGTGCTATAGAAATGCAGTCCAGCTGAAGAAGCAAACACAGTGGCTCAACGTGGAAGCCAGTGTAAAATGTTTTCATGTGAGCTTTTTCTATCAGGCTCAGGTGCCTCCAAAAAACGCTTTTTATACTAGGCGTCATGACCCATGTGAAAATTCTACTCCTTACACATATCCTATCCTCTACTTGTAAAACTTTCACTACCAGCCTGCTGCTGCTGCTGTTTTCAGGCAGTGCAGCTAAATAGACAAGCAGGGACAAATTTAGCTCATTTAGCATCTGGCCCCGGCAAGCTGTCTGGTCTTCAATGACAGAAAAGTGCCAACGTTTGCCCTGGACCTGACCATGGACTCTCCCAGAATGATACCAGAGCAGTACTTGGCTGACCGTTATATGTGTGAGTGACCATTTGTTCAGTGTTCAGAGTGCTGCAGAGAGAAAAGCTATCTCAGAATATAAGCTTACTAACTGATCCCTTCTGTCTGAGGAGGAACTCCCTTGTCCCTCACTTGTTTTCTTCTGACTCCTGAAAAGCCAGCCGACTCTCTCATGACACACACAGATGCAGACACAACAGACACGAGGGTGATAGAAGTTTGATTGGTGAGCCTTAAAACAAGCGTGGGAATTATGATGATGCAGGTACGCTGTGCTGTCTGCTATTTGTCAAAAACAATTTATCCACCGGGAAACTGAACCGTGTTTGCCTTCCAAGTGTGGAAACAGAGCTCTTTGAAAGCTTTTTTGTATGGGCAGAAAGGGGACGGTAAGCTGGGAACCAGGCTACTGAAGTCGAGATTGGATAAAAATGAGCATCACAGGCTGTGACAGGTGCTTGGTCAAACTCTTGAATAGAAAAAAAAAGTAGGAATGAAAGGAGGCCAGGCTGCGAGCAGGAAATTAGTATGTTGCGTCACAGATGGAGGTGTCTGAGTTTAATCACAAATCAGAAAGAAAGTTTAAGAGATGTGGGTGAGGAGGTGGCAGGAACGAGTGTGAATACTGAAATGGGAAAAGAATCAGCTTTGGACATTGAATTCAGGATACTGAATAGATGAGATGAAAGGATGAGAGTTTTTCTTATGTGTGAACTTATGAATGGGATGTTTATGAATAACAATTGAGGACACTATAGAAGTGTCTAAATCAGCAGCTTCAACAATGGCCGCATCGAAAAGAAGCTTTGGGATGAATTTTCTAACATGAATAATTGGGATGCACAGTCTCAGACACTATCGTCTTGTCTTGTCACAGGCTTTTATTGCTTCATAAAGTCTCCCTCTCAGTTTTCCCATTTTACCCAAACTGACCCTCTCCCCTCTACCTCTTTATTATTTTTGTCAGTGGTTATTAAGAGTGAAAGGAAGACTGTGAGCTCTGAGGTAAGCCCAGCACTAACCAGTGATCGGTGTGGTGTGCTGCAGTTTATCTACAGGGGTGGTGGAAGTGCATCATTGAGTCTCATCAAATCTGTGTGACCGGGCTTCCCCACATCCTCATAATCCACAACACGGTCCACGTTTACGATGTACTCCCTCACATTATGAAATCTGCTCTTACGCTTATGATGCCAGTGAGGTTATTAAGCCATCTTGCCCCCACCGGGTGTGACGGCGCTCTCTCGCACTGTAGTGTCTGTTCCTCTCTGGCCATCCATCATGTTTTATACCTCCGTAGATAGGAATGAAAAGATAATCAAACTGCTGTAATGGTGCCTCAAACAGGTTTTTTTCCTCTGTACCTCCAATAAACTCAGCTAATCAAAAGTTATTGTGGCACTCTGAAAAGCACCATAAAAATAGCAATTATATAAGTGTTTGAATGCTGTCTGGCTTACATCGACTGTCACAGCAGCGCCTAGTAAAGTTCTTTATGAGCCCTCCATACAGAAACAGCTGGGAACAATAAAGACAGTCAAGTGATGAGCTTCTGGCCTAATTTCCAGAGGAAGCAGAGCACATCATATGCAGACTTTCCTCAAAAAGACCCTGAACTCTGAAGGACAGATTTGGATAATGCTAGTGGGGAACTCAGAACCCTACTCTTCACACAACTTTGTTTTATTCATGGTTTTGGCAGAGTTACATAAATTTGAATGTAGTTGCTGAGATATATTGGACGTAATGAATTTGGACGTATTAAAACAGAACGGGTTCAGCTCCAGGGTACACTGTGGCTGCTAAGTTTGGCCAGAGAGTTGAAGGAAATGAGAGATTTACAGAGTATGGCACAGTTGGTTAGTGGAGTTGGAGAGGAAGTAAGATTTACAGGGGTGAGGGGGAAGAAAGGGAGGCAAGGGAGAGTGTCTGTTGAATAATTCAGCGCCCCCTGTCTGTTTGAGTTAGCATCAATGAAGTTCAGGGCATCCACCACACATCCAACACTGCATTACAGCGGTGCTTCTGAAGCATGTTTACCTGTGTGCACAGCGTGTGTCAACATATAGATCCAAACCTGTGAAATGCACACACTGCATATGCACATCCACACCTGACTGTATGCATGCATACATACCCTTGCACATAGAATTACAGGCAGCCTGTACAAACACATATACGCATTTGCATTAAAGTCCAAGCAGGCACTTAAAAACAAAATACACACATAAACCCACACAGGCTGCACGTCCCCGTAGTGTACACTGTGCCTGTGAATAATTCAGGCGTTGAGGAGAGCAGTAGGCTGCTGTGTGGGCTGGTGCTGAGACAGCAGGTGACCCTGCAGCCAGCAGCAAGGACACAGTGGCTCTCTCCTCTGCTTTCCTCCCCCTTTTTCCGCTGTTTTCCTTTATCAGTATTACATGGAACGTGCAGCACCTGGACCATTAATTGCATGTTTTGTTTGTGTTATGTTAAAAAAAACATGTTTTTAGTTCATCCATTAAATTTTGATTATATGATCTTGCTTAAACAATGCGGTTACATTATTAACGGAGACCCATAAAGCTTTGTATCAGCATACAGTTCTGTCTGTAATGGCATAAGTTTCATTTCACATAATGATATACAATATATTTTTTATTTTATTCTGGAGTCTGGGTGCTCTGCTGGTTAATGAGGCCATCTGGTACCTGGAGGGCTGGCTGTCTGCTTCAGTATTAAATATGTTTCATTTACCAGTACATTTTTCACCCTCAAATATTTGGTCATGTCTTAGGAAATAAAAGATACTGCTTTTCTCAACAGCCCGAGCCAGTGGTCATAGAGGCACCACACGAAGTGATTTTCAGGGCGAATGCCAAAGGCATACTGGACAAGATTGGCTGCAGCCAGTTAACCAGAAAAGAGCAGCCCAGACCTACAAACAGGATGTCAAAAGCACCCCTCACACCTCATGGTTCCCCAGCATTCCTCTCTGTCAGTATTCAGTCCAAACACCAAGAGACGAAAGGCAGCAACAGTTCTCCTTTGTGTGGACATCAGGAATTTCCTAACAGGCGGCAGTCATCTCAAGGTGAGAATGATGAATCCACTATCTAAAGAGGCTCATTCATTTTTTTGCAGAAAATCAGATGAGAAGGTAAATATTACTTTCATGTCTGTCTGTTAAAAACAAAGCTATTGACAGCTCAAGTTAAGCTATACGCCCTGGCTTTCTGCTTCCTGTATGTCAAAAAAACAAATAAACTGTCATCTCCGTGTGACCTCTCTCTCATTGTTTTTGTCCGTCAGGAAAAGCCAAAGCACTGTGCTTAGAGGCCTCAAAAAACGCCTACAAACAAGAAGGCACCAGCTCATCCTCCTCCAAACCAGAAAACAGCACAGTCAAGAAAACCATCACCCCTGTATTCAACACTACACCTTCCACCGCCGCCCTGGTAGCAGAGGGGAAGCGGGAGGATGCCCATCCTCCCGCCTCCCCTCTGGTACCAGTTGTCCGTCCCCGCAAAGCTCATCGAGATGTGCTGAAGCCTGTGGTGCTCGTCCTGCCTCCCGTTCACTTCCCCAACTTCTTCCCACCCCAGCACAGCCGAACAAGATTCACCCCCAGCTTCAGCTACAGCAACTGGAAGACCCCGGCCCAGACCGTACCCCTCTCCCGCACAAATGGTGTTCTCTCCAAGGACACTATGGTCAAAGCCCGGCCTCTGTTTTGAGCTCACAAAACAGAGGCCAAATGCTGAACAAAATAAACTGAGTAGCATTTAAATCTAACACCAAGATGTATACACTGTATTGCCAAACTACATAGAGCACATGGAAATTTAAGTCTCTGTAAATGCTTCTAGAGCCATTATTACTGGTACAATGTCATTATCACGATATCTTTGTGTGCCATGAAGAACTACCTTGCCATAGTCAGAACCTAATCAAACTGCATATATTTATAGGGCTGGGCCAATGTCATCCCAATGTCGCTCTGTGATGAATAGCTATTACACGGGCTTCCACTGACCTGAAAAATTAAAGGACATATTCAAGAAGCTAATTCTTTTTTCTTTTGGTAATGCATTTATTGTCACAACAGATTACATTTACATGGTGTTGAAATGAGTGAAGAACAGAACTGAAATGATATACAGCATCTCTTTTGTTTTGTGTGTGTGTGTGTGTGTGTGTCTTTTTCAATCGGACTGCATTCATGGAGTTCATGTCGAGTGCAGGTGGTGGCCCTGAGCCATAGGAGCAGTGTAAAGGTTTTGACAGCAGTGACAGCAGATTCGTTTAACTGCAGTGTGTGCATACTTGTGTGTGTCTATGTGTGTATTTCGTGTGTGAGTGGGAGTAGACTGGCTGGATTTACTGAAGAAGAGAAAATATAGTTAACCCTTACTGTCTGGCACAGATTTGATCTTTTCCATGCTGTCCAAGCAGGGTGAACGCTACTGTGTATCACTGTATCATATAGCCACGAGTGCTTCACGTCTGCCAAAGTCTGGATCTTTCTTGCGACTACGTAAATCTCGGGTGTATAAAGATTCCTGAGGAAATTTGTCTGAATATAAACAATGTGACATTCTTGAGTTTTAACTCAGTTTTTCTGTAATGGATGCAAAAAAAGTACAATCTCAACTAATTTAAAGCTTCAAAATACATTAAAAACTATTACCTTTCTTTTGCTGATCTACTCACCCATCATGAATGGAAAATAAAAACTGTTGTTTGACAATCCTTAATTGTAATTCTGTAAATGGGGAGATTAGCCTTTTATTCGTGTTTGAGTCAGAAATAGATTTTTTTGTGTGTGTTTGTGTGTGCTAGTGTAAATCCAGTCATGTTCAGGTGGAGATGTCTTGTGCTGAGAGCATCTATTTTTCATGTGTTCACCACTCTTAGACCCTTATCGACTCATCAACATAAAACGTATCCCATCGAGAAAACATGCAAAATCAAAAACCCGCTTCCCTCTCATTCTCTGCCACGATATCTCGTCTCTCCCTCAATATACTACAAGCCTCATTCCCTAAACTCTCTCTTCCTACATACAATCATTTACATATGCTTTGTTGTTACAATCACGCCATTCACCCCTGCAGGAGATGTCCAAGTTTTTGTCAGTTTCAAGTCTGTCCACACATCGAAGAGATCAAAGATCAAAACATTTCTGTGCTATTTGGTGGGAGGGAGCATGTTGACGGGTCTCGCCTCTCTGGTCTTGGTTGCTTTTGTCAAAATCCTGTGACAGCAAGTCGACACCTCCTCTGCCCTGGAAGGCTCCCGCAGTTTGGTGCCTCCTTGGAGCTCCTACAGTGCTGATTTTTACAGAAGGGGACAGAGCATGAAAGAAAACTGAGAAACCAGTCTGTTAGTAGAAACTTGATCTTTTTTTTTCTTTTCTTCTGGGTTATCCTGTATCCTGCCTGTAGAGTGCTCGATCACGTAATCCACCTAGCCCAGAAATCCACATTCAGCGAAGGCCGATGAAGCCAGCAGGTAGTTTTTCCACTCAGACACAGCAGCGTTCAAAGGTCAAAGTTCAACCAGTGACGCCAGCTTTTCCGTTCCTCCTCATGAAACAAGTTCTCTTGTTTTTTTTACTTTCTTTTTTTAATCATCAGGCATTCTGGATGATTGTTCCTCATTCCTTCATCTGCGGTGGTGTTTGTTAACATATATGTACATCACTGGTTACCATGGCTGGTACTGATTACGTGTAGTCGTGGCGATAGTGTGTGAGTGGCGTCCAGGCGTCGGCTGGGGGGGTAGGGGAGGGGTTGCTGTGTTCACTGGTGACGGTCATTGCTGGGGGAGTTCTGACGGCTGTTTCTTGGGTTTCAGAGTGTCTATGAGAGACTGGACGCCACGTTTCACGCTGGTGGTCACCCGGCGGGTCACCGAGTCTGGAGAGGGTGAGGAGGACGAGCCGGCGCGTTGGGAGGGCGGCCGTGCCACCAGACACTTCTGATACCGCAGCTGAGGAAGAAGACAGTGGGGTTAGATGAGTTTTTATGTTTGGAAATCTGCTTATTTGCCTTTTTGCCAAAATTTAGATGACGAGGTTGAGTTAGGCTGGCTCCATCAGAACGTTACAAAAACCAGCCCAATGTGTCATTTCTGTCTTCTCACATCTTAGACTTAAATTTTTTTAATTGTTGCATTAAACAAATCATATTTTACATGTTAATGAGGTGGATTTTTCAACATGTGCACAGAGCCAGATTGGCTATTGTGTTGATCTACTCATCTAACTCTTGGCAAGAAAGCAAAAAAGTACATTTGAATATCAAAATGCTGTACAGATTAGTATGACACAATGAAACTACAGCATAAATATACTCACCACACAAGCGGCCTGCACAGCCTCAGACACACTGCCTGCGTTGGGGTCACACCAGAACACGTGACACTGGAAATGCTGGCTCCCAGTGTCCATAATGAAGGCAAATGTGTGCACGTCCCGTCCCACGCCCATAAAGGACAAGAAGCGGACACGACACTCCACCAGCACCTCCTCTTCCTCCTCCTGCACACACAGCACAAGAGGAGAATCAGATCTGTGCTACACAGATCATCCTCCCAAACTGACAACCACATTCACATCTTTAATTCATCTTCACCAGTGATGAAAAGGCCCTCACCTTTTCTTTGATGACAGCCAGCGTGGTGTCAGCAATGCTCAGTATGACGGGAGTCCAGTCCTCTTTGCCTGTGGAGGACATGAGGGTGTCTATGGCCCCATTTATGATGTCCATACCTGTGGACAAGACACAGGAGGGTCTGAGCAGTTGGACAGCCTGTGATGGGATTCATCACAGGTGTTACTATGTGTCTTATGGGTGTCAGTCAGTATCAGTTCAGGGTTTACCTATGGGGCGAGACACAGATGTCATACCCAGATACAGCACATGAAACTTCTGCACCAACTCAGTCTTTGGCATGGGGAACTCTGCGGAGGGAAAACACACACACACTTAAACACACACACACACACACAGATCGCCCGCAGGGAATTTTATCACACAACAACATCTAACACACAGTTCCAAAAGAGGACAAAAAAGTCCACACATGATAATTGGCATAAACTAGAGAAATAAACAAACGCTGGTGAATATTTTAATATTTAAGGGTGCTGTTGACATGATTGGGGCATGAAAAATATATTCACATGCTAGCATGCAGGATTACAGAGTATTCTGCATTAACATCCAGCTGTGCCTGTTTACACAGTGGCCCGTAGGGCAGAAAAGATGCCATACAGACTGAATGAGGACGACCAAAGATGGAGCATCACCTGCATTTCAATCAGCACAGAACTTAACATCGTTTACCCTCAGGACGTCGCTTTTAACACACCGTGCAATAAAAGACATAAGCCTGGGATGATTTCTGACAAGGTAAAATGCAAAGCACTAACAGTGGTTAAATGTTTAAATACGCAGTTTAAAGACTGTTAATCCTGGAATGTGCTGAAAAACAAAATAATAATTCAACAAAATGCTAGAAATGGAACGAATGAAGAATGCCTCTCAAAATAGTGACATTAATTATTAACTGTTTGCTGCAACGCTTGCCAGTGTGGATTTAAAAAATGAAGGCCAGTTGTGACATGAATTCGTTATTATTGAGACAGTCAGAATAAATAGTTTATTGTTTATAGAAAGATGTCCCAGTCATTTAAAAGCCGGATACATAGTATAAAAAGTAAACATAACAGGCTGATACATCCACATCAGTTTCACCGAGTTAAGAGGTCGGAGCGTTCAGCTGAACTTTAAAAAAAGTTGAACCAGCCCACATATGACATCATACTCATTTTGAGTTTCAGCCCATTTTGCACAATCCACATCTTAATTAAGTGAATTTCAGCGATTAACAATCCATCATGAACTCATCTCCATGTAATCTGTATGGACTGAAGAAGGGAAAATCAATCAGGGATAATAGCTTTTGCCTCCGTTCACCCCATCAGTGCGCTCCCCAACATCTCACACACTCTGTATTTACTGCTACATCTCTGAAAACAGTAGATACATAAACGACAAGTAGTGAGAGTTTTCATATATTAACTATGCATTTAAAGCAGAGCTCAGACATGTAGGTCCAATCAGAACAGCAGGGTCATTACCCGGTGTTGGCACTCACCCCAATTTCCTCAGCGCTAATCTCCTAAAATGTGTCCCAGCACGGGATTGTACACTCTGAAGAGATCTAATCCAGCCCAGAACAAGAACTGCTTCCTGTTCACCGGCCTTGCGGGGAGGCTAATGGACTGGTCTCTCCACTGCAAGGGCAGCGCGTCTCAATGGGTACCAACTGGTGATTCAGTTTAAAGACTACGAGTTCAAGCGAGTTACACAGTATCTTGAAAAGATGTGAGGGATGTTTCACCAATACGTTCTTTGATCCTAGGGTTGGGATGGGTGCTGTGGAGCACCAGGCCTCGCCTCAAAGAAACACTAATTGGGTTTTAATGAGGTCGACTGCCTCTGTAAGTGGAGAGCCGATATAGTTCTTTTATATTCTGATGCCGGCGCTCCTTTCCCCCGCGCTCAGCAGATACACACACCAGCTGAGGTTACCGTGGAGGATGAATTGTGCTGGCGCTTTTTCTCTTTCTTCCTATAATTACTTGGGACTGCGAGGAACAAGCGGTGGGACTTAGCGAAATGGGAAATGGTGAATAGAATTAGCGCTGGGAGGATAACGCTCAGCGATTGCGGAGTGAGGAGTTGTTCCGGAGTCAGCGTTATCTGCGTGTAATTGAACCAAACACTGCTATCTTTTCTATTAACAAATGTTCGCCGTTGCTCCGGAGGTGTTGGGGTAATATAAAAAGAAAAACAAAAACATACGTGGTTAAAGATGAGGTATGCCGTAATGTGAGATGGGAAACCACAGCAGGGACGATAGCACGTAGCCTGACAAATCCAATTGTCTCATGAGGGAAGTACAAAAGAACAAGACTCAAAGAAAAAGATGTGTGTGTTTATACCTTGTAGGGGTACATCGGAGCCGGTCTGGGAGGAGCTGCCAGCTGCAGCCTTGGCACTTTTCCTTTCAGCCATAATCTAGATGAGGGTACAGGAAAAAATGGAGACAGGGGAGGATAAGATACAGGAAAATGGAATAAAAATGAGAGAGAAATAAGAAGAGATGAGGAGAATGCGAGAGGAGGAAAGGTAAGCAACCAGAGTGGGAATGGGGAGAAGGAAAGGAAAGGAAAGGTGTGGGCACAACAGAGGTTAAATAAGCTAAAGCACACAAATAATCACAATATTTAAAGGTCGCTGTCAACACATCCTATGAAAAGACCAAAACCGACGATGCATCAGTCCGTTTCTAAGTACGTTCTTACTTCCCGAGCCTGTCTCACGGCCCATTTGTTCCCACTGCGGATGTGGATCTTCAGGGTCACGAATATATACTTTATTTTAAAAGGATGATTTCTCTAAAACAGCCAGATGCTGCAGTTTCTAGCTAACATCACTCACACTGGAGTAAGTAAAGCATTTGTTACGGACTATTTTCAGCTGTGGATTACTACACAGTTCTTGCTCGCTTGTGAGTATTTCTGGCAGCACGATAGCGTACGTGGGGTTGACTCAAAATATGTGGCTGTGCTTCTGTAAATGTTGGACAACAATGGAGCTTTATGGCACAGAGAAAGAAGCTGTATCGGGCTGTGGCTGCACAGGTAATACTTATGAAAGGGCTCAGTTCATTGTTGCTTTTGGTCTTTTCATGGGATTTGTGGACAAGAAACATATAGATTTTTACCTGCCTTATCCTTTACAACTTTCTCTTTCAAACGTTTTACTTGAAATTAAAAGTCTCAGAAGAAGCTGTCTTTACTTTTCTTTTCTTTCCTTCCGCTCTTTTTTGCTGCAGTGTACACACTCTTGAGTCTTGAATAGTCCGCATGGCCTCTGCACTGAGCTGCTGCACTCTTCCTGCTACAGATACTTGATTAATTGTAGGTGTCATTAATCAAAGTCTATGGTGAGTCTGCAACTCTGCTCACAAGGGAACATGCAAGAAGACACATGCATGCATACACACTCTCTCTCCCTCTCTCTTTAACACACACACACACACACACAAAAGAAGCTGCTGCTTGTGCCGCGCAGCTGCCAGACTGAGGTCACCAAGTTTCTCTGCTGCAGCAATAAGAAAACTAACACTATGTTTAAAATACGCAGTGTGAAGAGTCATGGTCACACAAAAAAAAAAGAAACAAGTTTCTAGACATACGGATTCACACTCTTCCTTCAGCTTGGGGGCGGAGATAACAAGAAATTAACGGGGGAGAAAACACTCCTCTTGAAATGGGTCAACATGCCTCTAAGGGAAAAGATCTGTATTTCCAGGTAGATTCATTCTTTACAAGGTCACTGCCGGACAGAAAGCTGTTCAGGAGCGTGTGAGTGTGTTTGTGTTGGTGTGTGTGTGTGTGAAGAGCGTCTCTAAACAAGTGAGTTATATTGTATATGTGTGAGCTCTATAAGTGTTAAGGCTCTTCATGGATTATATATTGCCGTTACACTGCGGTTTATATTGGGTGGCAGTAAAACACTGACTGCTTTTCTTTATGTTGCATATGGTATTTGGTGTTTGTTGACCGAAGTCCTTCTCATACTAACTTGCAATAAGAATCCATACAAATACTGTTTGAGAGTGAGAAGTCAGCTTGTAGTTGGATGGACTTCATACTAAAGTATTTATTGAGCTCAGATGTTACTGTAAATTTGTGTTATTGTAGACAAATCTCATAAAAAAGACTAAACCAACAGTCAGAGCTGGCCCATCTGTCTGACTCAGGTCAATTGCGACTGAAGACCAATTGCTTTAAAAATGTGACACTAATTAAGAACTTTTTTTCAAAAGGCTCAATAATTTCCTAAAACACCTGGACTTGAGTTTTTACAGACTTTGTTTCAGCCACACAATTGTTGCTCACTAATGAGCAGCAGGGTGGTTTATGTGGGGTTAACTCGAAATACACACAGTTCGTGGTCATGAAGGGGCATGTCAGCAGTGTGGCTCACTAGTGTGTGTTTTTTTTCCCTTTGGACAAAAATGGTGCCATGGAGAATAAAATATAAAAATATTTCTTTTGAGTGACAATAATAAAACTATTGTCGTCAGCCGATAATATAACAAGGAGGCTATTTTTCTCAGTAACCAACACAACTAATATCAGGACACAAACAGCTTTATAAGGGCAACAGGGTTTTTCTTTCAAACAAAACTCAAAAACTCTCTTCACATGTGTGCCACTTGACTTCCTGCCCTTGCGTGTTTCCCTCCTGATTATTCTGCTCCGCCCATATTAGTTTCACCTGCCCCCCGTTAGTCTCCTCACCTGTTTCCACTTCCCTGTCCCTCAAAGTGCATATATACCGGCCCTTTTCCTTCATTCTTTGTGACGTCGTCTGTGTGATGTCACCAGTCCTTGTGTGTGTGTTTGTGAAACTACCCCTCTGTTGCTGTTTCCCCATCTACCTGAAACAAGTCATTCAATCTACCCTACCCTTCAAGCTACCCTCTTGAGTCCAAACTTCACTTTGCCCTCCACCTACCCTAACATTGATACCTGTGCTGCTGAGTGATGCAGCAAAGCAGCTGCGACAAACTAGAAAAGCAGACTGACATGCCGAAATTTATAGAAAGCTAAAGTAACTTAACGTTATCAAGCACTTTAGATGTGGATGCCACATCAAGGTTACTTTCAGTTGGATTGTGCTGCTACATGAAGGAAAAATTAAATTCAAGGATTCATTTCAGTCTTCAGCCATATAAATCTTGTTCTGGGTGATTACGAAAGAAATATCACTTCATTCTGCAGCATTTAACTTCTCCTCACACTAAACTCACACAACGAAAAGTATTTTAGTGAACAAGTGAGTGAACGCCTCTGAATGATTTACCGCTCTGCAGTAGAGGGGAACTGTATTTACTGAGGAGAGGTGGTCTGTTACTGCAGAGCAGAGAGATTGACACTGGGTATGTGTGTGTGTGTAAGTGAACTTTTCCACTAACCTTGTGATGGATGATAATGAGGCCTGTTACCTTGGTAACTATACAAAGCAAATAATCCCAACAGCTATAGCCTCAAAATGCTCAGAAGATATAAAAATTCAAAATGCATGACACAAAATGGACCAATGCTTCAGTAAAGCTAGACTAAACTTTCTTTAGTTTTTGTTGACTAAAACTAGACTTAAACAAGAGTTTAAGACTAAAACCAAAAATCTAAATCAGTTGCTACACACTGGAGTAATCACAAACTACTTCAATAAAAGCTGTAATCATATGAGAGGGGATTCAGAATTTAGAACTCTTTTGACACAAAACCATCACAATGAGACCTGACGACAGAATCAGTTACCATCTGGTTTCCTTCAGAGAAAGAAGAAGAGCGAAGGTGTACTGAACTTTGATGCTATCTGGGAACATCTGATATCTTTAACCTAGAGGTCGACCTCAGACACCTCAAGCAAACCCAGAGAAAACGCCTGCACAGTGTCAGGTACACAAGATTTGCCAAATCAAATCTTGGCATCAGGATTTACAAATAGAGTTTTGCAGCTTTTAAAGAGGAGTAGCGATGCTGGAAGCGTTCAAGGATTTTGACCCTAAGAAGAACAACTTTCAAGTTCTAAGTCTCGCCATGTCACACAAGCTGCTCTTGGCATTAGAAGCAAAGAGCCTTCACCTGTATCCCTTATCCTGACAATACTGTCCTCATTAACTACAAAGACCAGTCCTTTAGGGTGAAGTTAATCAACTCTGATTTGGCCATTCCAGTGTACAAAGGTTGATATGAACAAGCAGCCTTGTGTACACAGAGCTCTGGAGTGACCCTGGTCTTCCCTGTGTCTGGAGCCATGTCATGGCACTCTTATATTTAGGCATCAGCCTCTCTTATCAGTCAGGGAACTGATAAGTCCATTGATCCAGAGTGGAGGTTAAAGTCGCAAGATCAACACAAAGCGACAACTGGTGCAGAGTTTCTTTTTTTTTTTTTTAGGTTAGATTTCATTGGCCTCTAACCTGATTAGGATAAATCAGGTTTTACTCCTTGGAATTTAAATCTCTCTTCAACCGAATCTCATTTCCTCTCCATAAAGGTTCAATAACCACCCAAGTGCAAAGACATTAAGCAGAGAGGACAGTTGGACCTGCTGTAATTTCTGTGTCCAGGAGATAGACAGTAGTGAGCAGAACGACCGTTCTGGTAGAGGAGGGGGTTACAGATTAGTGTGTGTGTGAGAGAGATAGAGAGAGGGAGAGAGTGAATTTGTGAGTCAAGTGTATGTTATACATATATCTTCAAGAATCTGGGATTACTTGACCTTGAGAGGGTTAACCAACGGTCACCAAAAACTGCCTGTCTCTCTCTCTCAATCACACGTACACACACACACACACACACACACACACACACACACACACACACACACACACAAAACTCTCATGAAATACTGCATGTGCTCTGTAACCTGGATCATATTTCCTCTCCTCACTATAAAGGCTCTTATAACTCCCCTGTATTTCTCCCCTCAGCTCTTCCTTCTCTAGGAAAAGATAAGTGAAATCTTGCCAGGGCACTGCCACTGTGTTTTGCTCTTCTGGCTCGTAGTTTTATATAACGTGCATGTAGGAGTAGCATCTAAGTAAGAACCTCAGCAGGAAAAAAAAAAAGGATTTTTTTTCTCCCTCTTTCTTCAATAGTCATCCTGATTAAAGCTTGATAGCTTGTTTCAGAGTAGCAGATAAGCTCATTCATGCGGAGGCGGCAGAGTTAATGGCACCCACCTTGGAGCAGATTTCGTGGAGACTTGTGGCGATGGCTGCGGCAGGAGTATCACATCGAAACACGTGGCACTTCAGCACCCGCGTGTTTTTGTCTCTCGCCACGTAGGCAAAGTCCCTGAAACGTGGACAGAAGATGTAAAAGGATTATCGCACATGAATGTCTAATGTTAAGAAACACACTGTAGCTCGACGCACCTCCACAGCAGATGCACCAAACATTCTGCTTTGTTAAAGAGGCTGTAAGTAAGACTCTGCTGTCCCGTATTAAGGTGAATCAGTATTTTTACTTCACCAGGTGGGTGCTCCAGTCTGCACACTTATTTTCTATTTAAGTATCGGTTACTTGTGAAATGGCTGTCTTATATTTAGGCATCAACCTCTCAACAAACATTTTTAAGGAAAATAAAGAGAAAGGAGGGCGGGTTGATTCCTCCATAAGTAGGGAATTATTTTAGCATGTAGCAGGAGATAAGTTATGTGTCTGATGAGGGAGCCCAGAGAGAATAATAGTGGGTTATTAAGGGTTAAGAAAATGCAAAACATGAAAAATAACCTGATTGCATTAATACGTCCATTACAGAATCCCAACTCTTTGTAAGTGTCTCTTTCTTTTTTTTTTTTGTCTTAATGACATTTTTTCCACCTCATAACACTCCTTCATTCCATATATTGTATGTGGGAGAGTCAGGTTTTATCCACTTAATTTTAATACATGGAATAGCTGCTGCTGCTTGATGGTTTTTCAGCAAAGAGATTAGTTTTCTTTCTGAAGCGTCCTGGTATGACTCCTTGGAGAGCCACTTTTGGACATCGTTGCATATTAAGATTAAAAACTTCTTAGAGGCCCTCAAGCACCTCGTCTCAGAGGGCACCTAGCTGAGGGCCAATATGTGGATATGATTGCCAATTTGTGTTTACATTCCCCACGGCATTTTCCTAGAGTTTCTTAGGTTCGTTGGCATTAGCGGCGGCATCAGGCGTCTTGATTACTGTCCATTTGAAATCCCTCCCAGTGATTTTCTTTTCATTCCCCCTTATCAAAACCTGTTCTATTCTTCATTCTGCGTGTGTTGCCAGAAGGTGACTCCTTCCAAACTGGTCTGAAACAAAAACTTGATGCACCCCTCGCTGCAGACTTGCAAGGAATTTCATGCACAATTAAAAAAAATGAATGACAAAATTATTATTAAATTATTACTCCTTTTTGCGTCATAATATATTTACCTCTTCTCTAGACATTTCCTGTTGGAGCTCAGCTCTAATTAGCTCGCTCATTTATGTTGCTTGTAGTTATTGTGCTATGTTGCTTCACTATTTGTGGCGTTCAAAGGCTGCCGTAAGCTTTGCTGATGTCGCTGTGATAATTGTACACAGATCGAGGTTAAATTGATGACTGGATTACTTGAAGCACCTTTAACATGTGACATGTTGTGTGCTGCTGAGCCATAAATGACAGGTTTCTCTGTCCGTAGTCATTCCTTCACTGAAAAGTAGTGGTTGCTAAGTTTGGCTACAATAACACACACACACACACACACACACACACACACACACACACACACACACACGCCCAACAAGGTACACATTAGCATACAAGAAGGCAGACGTGTGTGCCCTAGGAAACTACGTGCCGAGCACTTCACAGTAGTGACACATGGCAGGGAAAAATGATGAGCATGAGAGCGAGGCTGAGAGAAGAAGCTCCACCGAGAAGCAAACTTTATGCAGCGTGTGGGTGGGGGATGAAACACAGCTACATGTGGGAGATACTACACACACCGACACAGCCACACACACACGAGATGAAAGATTTCTTCCTCATTAACAGGTGAGACAAGCTGCAGAACAAAAGGTAGGAGGACGTGTTTCCAGCCAGGACTGAAATGATTGAGTAAACCCAGACAGCGGAGTGAAAGAGGGGAGTGGGGACATGCAGAGAAGCCAACTGGATGGCAGCGTCACCAGATGCAGCTGAATAGCCTCGTGCACTGACACACACACACACATACCAGTGCACACTCCAAAATAAAACCAAACACACCAACACAAATATGGCAAACACAGCCAGCATTTATCACAGCGGGCTCTTTGTGTTTATGAGTCCATTATCCGGCCCGTCTCCTCTGCTTAATTGTGTGCTCACACACTTTAGGTTGATAATGCTTCCCCGCCTGTGGCCAGAAAGGAAAGTGCAATGGGACGTGTGTTTGTCTGGTTGTGTGTATGTGTCCAGTGCGCTCTGTTCAGGGACATTTGAGCAGTGTGTCACCAAAGCAGCATGAGTGGCCTTGCCTCGCATACTACAAATGGTTCTTTTATGACTTCTGTACCCTCTCTGGGGGATCAAAACGCTATAAAACAGCATGCAACTCTTAATAGGAAATAGCCTGTGGCCAGTCTGCCTCACTGATGATTTAACACCAGTGATTTAGACCTTCAGCAGTTGCTGGTGCACTCCTGTAAAGAGCAACAGTGACTCCGGGCGAGGCAAAGCCACTGATTTGATGCCTGAAGTGACAGATGTGATTGCGAGAGCATGAGGGAGGGGGGGAGATGGGTGGGAGTCTTGACACAGCGATTACTGAAAACAATGGAGAAGCACCATCACACTTGAGCACACCATGAAGAGCAGTTACCTTTCTCTGGGTCCCGGGAAGCAGAGGGAAGAGGAGGGAGGGAGGAGGGCGGTGGGGAGAGAATGGTGTAAGAGGTGTAAGAATAAATGAGATGAAGGAAGAAAGTGGGAAGGAAAATGAAAGGATGAGGAAATTGTATTACGGCAAAAAGATGAAAAGGGAAAAGAAAAATGGGAGTGGGGGGTTGTGATAGAAAAAAGCAAAGAGGGGAAAAAAACAAGAGCAGTGTTAATACACATGACGTAGTGAGTAAGAAACTGACACAACGCTCTTTCACCTCAATCACAGTCTTCCCGTGAGGTGTGTGTTGTGTGTGTGTGCGTGTGTGCACTGGAGCTCAGTTTTGTGTACTTTTCATCTCCGTGGCTTAGCGTTGCACTACATTATGACACAGCACACCTTTCCTGTTAGATGTGCCAACGTACTCGCGCGCACACACACACACACAGACACACACACCTTGTTGTTGCTTCAGCTTTCCCTCCTCATCTCCCTCTACCTTTTCCTCCCCTCAGTCTCTCTTTCATCCCTCTCTTTGCTTTCGCTCTTTAATCTTCCGTCACCCCCTCCTCAGCTCTCTCCATCTCTCACTCTTCCACTCGCTCTCTTTTCTTTCCACAACGGGCAAAGTCCAAAAAGAAAAGAAAAAAAAAGATGCAACACAGAGTGATTCATATCAACAGTGTAACTCATCGCAGTTGCTGTTTTCCATATAGTTTGTGACACTGTGAACACTGCAAAGGCGTCACAGGCAGGGTAAAGAACAGAGGGTTAATTCAAACATCGACAGCCTTTGATTCTTTGATGATCCATTTAGTAAGAAACACACAGTCTCTCTTCCCCACCCCGCCACCCTCTCTCTCTCTCTCTCTCTCTCTCTCTCTCTCTCTCTCTCACTGTGTGTGTGTGTTGTAGCAGCTGGCAGATTATTTCAAACAGGAATCTTCAGAGTCAGAGCTGATTCTTCAACTTGCTCTCCAAACAGCTGGTGGTCGCCCACAAGCATGCAAACACACGCACAGACACACACAAACACACACATACACAGATGTATGGTGAATAAATCAACACATGTATAAACTGCCTAAAAGTTCTCTCCCATCACTTGTGAATGTGTGCTCATATTAAAATGCATCTTTTTCTATGAGTTTGAATTTCATTCATGAGTTTTCTTTTGGTCTGAGTCCATTTACTTTCCATTCTACTTCCTTCTGCTCCATTTCAAATTCACACTCCATGCTTTCTTCACTGCCAGTCACTTTGGTGGAACTGAATTTTTGGTATCAAAATCCTGAATGGCGCAAGAGCTGCTTTCCATTTATCTCACTACTACAGCCCATTCTTCTCTCTCTCTACAGTTAATTTGAGCTTGAGTGTCAGACTTAAAGTGTTGAAAATGCTTTATTACTGATGGAAGAACCACAACACACCCGATTGAAACCCAGAACAGACTCCCACCTCCAAAAAACCTGCAGAATTAGACATGATTGCACTGACTTTATTTGACTTTGACAGCAAAGGACTTTCAGCTACGAATGGAAATGCAACTTTTTCTCTCAGCAAGTGATTGATTTAAATCAAGATTTAAAACTACAAAGACCTACGCAGTCATCTTTCTTGTGCCTTCAACTTTTGTCCAAGATCCCTCATTTAAAATGTGAGTAAAGCTGATCACACAAAACAGGTGCTGTCATTAAGTCGTATTTATGTTTATTTTCAGAGATTACTCGACAGCCATTAAACAGTGATTTGATGAGTGCAAGTTTGTCTGCTCCAGTGATTTTACAAGCTGTGATTAAAGCACTGGTTTATAATCAGATACCTGACAGACAGAAACAAAAAGTGTATCAAAATGATCATTTAAAGGCTGTGTTTGGTTGCAGGACTATAGGGTTTGGGTGGTGATGAAGAGGGTGCGAGGGTGAGGAATGAACACTTAACAATCTGAGGCTAATTAGAGAGCCGCACACACCATTTTGACGAACCTCCAACAGAACCCTGGACAGTACATACGCACACACTTATTTTATTTTTCTCTTTATATTATTCTCTGGTGCCACATATGCAACTCTGGTGGTGAATACGAAGTTCTTATCATTTTAATTTAGTTTTTTTTGCCAATGAAAGAGATTATTTTTGTCTAGAAAATTAAAAAATATGCCTCAGGAAATAGACGTTTTACAGTAGAATGTAAACCCTGCATTACAAAAAAGTCAAATCTTAAATTAAATAAAAGGCAAGATGCAATATTTATAGTTTGCCTACCAAATTAGTTTTTTGGGGGCATTTTAGCAGAGACAAATATCCAGCTCAGAAGTATGGACACGCGTCGTTTTCGCACATGAACAGCGTTTTAGTGTGGAGACAGAAGGAGGAAAAACAGGAGAGAGAGTTGTTGGCTTACTGTGGCACTGATGAGCAGTTTTCCCTGACCTGAGTTAATCGAAGGGATGACACATGGTCCAGACAGACAGGCAGCGAATCAACCGGCAACCAAAGATGAACGACACGTGGACCTCAGAGATGGAGGGAGAGTTTTTTTTGGCAGCAAAGCAGGGAGAGTTGATAGATAGATAAAAATGTCGAGAGAGGGGAGCGATAAAGGCACGAGGCCAGAGACCTAAAGCGAAAAGGTGGGAGTGTAGTGGAGAGGGATGGGAACGAGGCGTGAGACGCACAGGGGGGCTGGATGGCGGAGGGAGAGGTGGAGAGGGAAAAAAGAGAGGTAAAAAGAGGTGCGAGATGAAAGCAGAGAGATGAAGACTCCCACCACTCGTGTGTTTTCTCTCTCTCTCTCTCTCTCTCTCTCTCTCTCTCCCTCTCTGTGCTTCACATATTTCTAGAGCTGAATAAAGGATGACTGACTCACTACTACCAATCTCTCTTTGATCCTGATGGCTGTGAGGCAGGCTCGGCTGAAGAGGATGCGTACAACTCTGAGATTAAATGAGGTCACGGCGGTAAATGTATGGTGAGCCGTGTTTGAGAACGTGACACAGAGCCGTCAGTGTCTGCAGCTCTGACATCAGTCACCCGCCATCAGTTGTACTATCAGTGCAGTACTAACAGCACTGTGTGTAGAGTTGTAACATGCACAGTTTGAAGGAAATCCCACCCTCACGTACTGAAACCCAGTTCCAACTTGTGATATTCAGTACTTGATATTCACAACAGTTATGCATTTACATCCCCCTATACCTGCAATGATTTTCCTATTGGATAAATCGTTAAAAAATTCTGTTAAATATGGTATATAAATATCATTTGCCTCTGACAAACGTGGTTGACAAATGCGAAAAGAGGAAATGTGGAAAGAAAATCTATAATGCAAAACACCGTAGACCACTGATGCTGAGGTTGGTGAAATTGATGTCTTTGCCGCCTTCCTAATGGTTTTCTGCATGAAATCAGACATCGATTGTGAGTGTAAATGCAAGAAAGCTGCAGCCCAAACCTGATTTTTCCCACTCACGGTTGAAATATGGGTCCTAAGAAGTGCAGCTTGTTGGTCTGATTAGATGAGCTGAAGTTAGGGACCCTCTTTAAAAGTGCATGATTTTTTTGTCAATGGTTTTCTCATTTTCCCCTGAAACTTTTAGTCATTATTTCATTGCTGTTAAAGTTCTTTTATTTCCATTAACACAAACCATTCCTCTGCTCTTATTTAAACTTAATCTTTTTGCTTGAATGTGGGTTCAAATACAAATCATATTCACATTCTATGGAGAGTATAAATGGCAGCAAACAATTTTATATAATTAGAATTTAACATAGAAAGTTCCTGTAAGTTTTAAAGTTTTAATAAGAATTTTTTTATCAAAATAAGTTAATATGTAAAAAAAATAATGACTGAGAAGGTTTAGAGATTCTTCTTTTTCATCATACCGGTGAAACAGAAACATACACTTTGTGAAATAAATAGATCCAGATTGTAGTTTCATGTTAGTGTTTACTTTATTGTTAACAAAAATAAAAGAATTGCAATAGCTAACAACTAGATAAAAACTAGCACAGGAATGGAGGTACACTATTACACTAACTGCTCTTAAAATTTTTATCTCTTTTGATACTTTGCCATAAGTCATTACAATTTATAAACATTAAGCTCAATAATTTTGATAAAACACTCCTTTCACGGATAGTACTGTATTATTTAAATTCAGGTGGTTAAAAATGCATAAAGAATAACCTTCACTATGCATCTTCAGGTGTTAAATGGTGCAATAAAACCTAAAGTGTCCACAACTGTTGCAGTAAAGAGGCGTTTTAAGAGGCAGTGAAAACAACACAAACCTAACTAGCCCCCAGCCTGCTCTGCTGTGCTTTCCTCTGCTCTGCAGCTTCCAGTATCGCTCAGCGGAGACTCGTGTCCTCTCCAAACCATCTGTCCCACGCGCACACGAGCGCACCGAGCCACACGGCATCACACACACTTCACACAGACTTCAATTATCAAACAGCTTTACAGAGTGTCTGGGTGGCGTCGGCCTCTATGCTAATGCACTTACACATGTTAATGCTGATTGGAAACGTCTGAGGAGGAACTCCTTGTGACTCTTCTGTCAGCAAAAAGGTAGACTAGAAGGGAGCGAAGATGTGTGTTACAGCGTGTGTTTGTGCTGGGAAATATGTTATGCTGTTTTTATGCTGAAACCGGTAACTGTGATTGCTGACAGTGTCGTGACTTTGGCTTCATTCCAAAGCGGACGTGGATCTGATCCAGTTTCATGGTGAGATTCAACGCTGAACTGTGACAGGTGAGAGCAACGGCAGAGCGGGAACGACAGCTGGGCGGTGATTTAGAGAAAAGCCCTTTCATCACACGGCAAAGAGAAGAACAAAACACCTCGCAGGTATATTTATATTTAGCGGCTGTTTCCCTCCAGTTATTCTTCTTTAAAAAGCAGGGTGTTTTTGCAACAGTTGTGCGAGACTCTTTGTTTTATGAGACTACTTAAATAGCTGATTGCAGCGTGAAATCATCCCCAGTAAAGCAAAGCAATTTCTTTAAATTGAATAATGTAATCAGGCCACAGGCAAAATAAACTCATGACTATGACAGCCATAATGATATTCATGAAATTTATAAGAAGCACTAAATCCACCCTAAAGCTCCCTTTGTGAGTGCTTAAAAGTGAGGAAACATTCCCACTGTCACAGCTTACCAATACGTTTTTATTTTGATTCATTCAAATTCTGTTGATGGACCTTCATTATCTACATGTGTTCTGCTGGATAATTCTCGATTTTCATTTGTCTAAACTCAATAACAAAATTGTGGCAACACGCTGCTGAGGAAACTGCTTTAAAAACTGGACTCCTGAGTGCTGATAATTGTGTTTGCAGAAAAACAGCGAATGTTGCTCATGACGAAATTTAATTGTAGTTTATTGTAATGGAATGTAGAATATGGCGATAAAAAACGCCAATAAAACTGAAAGATAAAACCGGAAAGAAAGATGCAAAGTGCACAATTTACAGCACCATTAATACTTCTTTACAGAGCTGCTGACATACACTGGATTATTTTTACAGTACTGTCCACAATCTGGTATTCAAAATTGTGAATACAGCAAGCTGTGAGCATTTTTGAGGCCGATACCTTTATTGATACTCAAGTCTGAAACAATCTTATTTAATATTGGGATGGATGGATTCAGTGGATACATGAGGCAGGAGCTGCTCACTAACATCCCCTGGTCAGAGAAAACCGAGAGCGACACAGAATATCAAGGCACCTTTGCCAAAGGGGACTCTTTAGAGGTGAAGAACTCTTCCCATCCATCACCTGAAGCGGACATTGTTGTGGTGTTTCAGTTTGAACCGTTGGCTCCAGCCCAACAATAACTGAACACCTTGAAGCTGAGGCAATGCAGTGTCTGTACAGTCACATAATGTTAACTTTCACTTTATGTCAGAAAACTACATTTCATATTATTGGGGATAAAATGTTAAGATATGCTAAAACATTGTCCTGCTGATGGATAATATGGCTCTAATTTTTAAATAATTGTTTAATGTTGGAATTTTTAACACAAGACATAGATGAGAAATTTGATACCATTCTCCGTGTGTGGGTATGAAACTGGGGCTGGATTAGCGTAGTTTAGCATAAAGACAAGAAGCAGCTTGCCTGGATGTCTCTAAAATTTACCAAGCAACACCTCAGAAGTTCACCGATCACAATGTTATATCTAAATGTTTATTCCAGAAAAAGAGTAAAAAATGACAGTCTGCGGTGTCCTTATCTACCCAACGCCCATGCGCTGGTTGCCTGGTAACCTCACTTTGACAACACGCCTCTCTAGAGTCACTTCACCTGGTGCTGACAGCAGGAACTGCCCTTAAAAGACTCGCAACGCGAACAGCTGTTTCTACATGTCTGCTTGTGTATGGACGAAACAGCCCAAACCAGATAGGTGGTGTTAATCAGAGAGTTATTGATGTGCATGTTCTTCAAAGTTTGGACAGAGGCAGTGCTGCTGTTTGCTCATCTAACCTTGGTACAGTGAGAAAAAGTGTCCACGGAGCAAGATTTTGGAGTTAATTTGGATCTCACCAAAAGTAAAATGTCTTCTCTCCACAGTGGCACTGGAGTACTTAAAGTCTGTGTGACAATGAGCTGGGTAAACCCCTCTGCGACCTGGTGAATTAGTCATGGCCCACAGCCATTAGGCCTAATGTAGACTGTCTGTGCGTAATTACCTCTCTACACCGTAAACTTGTTTACAGCATCAAGATGAGCAGCAAAATGAGCACCCAGGGCCAGGGGGCACAGCGAAGGAGAAAGAGGAGGAGGAGGAGGCCCTCTTTGCATCACTGGTACCACATGACACACACTCGCTGCCTCTCTGTGCTCAAATACACACTCACATGCAGACAGACAGAAACACACAATCACCAATATCACCCGAGGCAGCAGAAAACTAGGCCAAAATCAAGTCAAAATAAAAATAAAACTGTTGTCTACAGTGTATTAAACAGCGTACACAGCATACTGTGCTGCCTGTGTGATTTAAACAGACGTGCTGATGTTGTTTACAGCGGCAGCCGTGTCTCAGGTTGATTCACCATCGCTACCTCTGTGTTATTTTCTAAGAAAATGCACCGATTTACAAAGCCGATGGTGAAAGTGGTGTTTTACTAAAAAGGGGGGGGGGACGCACACAACCAACAGTTTATGCTCACGTAGCTTTGTGACCCAATTCCAAGCATGGCAGAGAGAGAGAGAGAGAGAGAGGGAGGGAGGGGCAACAGGCTGAGGAGGCACACACAGTACCCATGTGTCAACAGTCGTCGTATTTCATTACATATTTAAGAGCAGAGATCGGTGGGTGTGTGGGCGAGACGGAGAGACAGAGAGAGTGTGTGGGGGAATGAGGGATGAGGGGGAGAAAGAGGAATCCTGGGTGGGCGAGAAAGGGAAAAAGATGATGTCCTGCTGTTCTCTTTGCTCTTGATCATTTATACATCACACTACTCGGGAGTGTGTGTGTGTGTGTGTGGGTGTGTGTGCGTGATTTTGTACGCAAGTGCCGATATTCTCGACTGAGACGAAGCTTCAGTGAATGTCACTTCAGCAAGACGCCCCCATTCATGTATCTTACTAATGTGTGAGTGTGTGTGTGTGTGTGTGTGAGAGAGAGAGAGAGAGAGAGAGAGAGTGATAAAGCGAGTGTGTGGGAGAGCGCGGGGATTTGGTGTCGAGTTAGTGTCGAGTTCTACTCACAGAGCAGTTTGGATGAGACCGTATGCATGTAACCTAATTAGCTGCGTGTGCCATAAATCATTATGTTTCATGCAAACAGTATACAGTAATTAGCCGTCTCGCTCTCATTCTACTTACAGTGGACGTGCTGAAATATTCAAAGGCCCACATTACAAAAAATCATGATTTATTGACAGAAAATCTGCTGATCTTGATGAGTTATTTTAAAGCGCTGAACATCCCCTTTTAATTAATCCTTATTTAGTTATAGTGGTATCTGCAGATGAGGCGGAAATCTTAAAAACTGGACAAACAAAGCCAAAATATGACTGGATGCTACAAAAAGTAAGTAAGAGGGTTTATTTGCTTGTCATTTATGTGAACCAGCCTTTTAAATAGCAACATACTTTTGGGCAAATCATACAAAAACATGAGTTGTTTATTTTTCATTTGGGCCCTGGAGCGTTGCGATGTATCACATCAACTTCATTGGCTTCATTTGAGTTTTCCCAAACAAATAATTTGAACTGATTGGTTGCCTTGGCTGATCACTTGTTAAAATCCTTCCAAACAAACATCCCTCTAAACAAATCATCAGCCTCAACTCATCTGAATTGGAGAAGCTGGTGTCACGAGTGAATCAGGGTGAAGCCTTTCAGCTCTTTGCCCTGCGGGGGCCTCAAATTCACCTAACTATCTATTTATAGATTATAAATCACTCAATCATGTCAAAACTAGTCTGATCCGGAGCTGCAGAAATATTTTGACTCATAATCATGAGAAGTGATAAATGTATGCATTTAAATCCAATCTGTCAAAATAAGTGATTTGAATAAAGTGTGATATTGATCCTTAAATAACTGAGGGCAGATTAATTTAACACCTCATACATTAATCCTGCTCGGCACATCAACAGCTGACCCCACTGAAAACACCAGACAGACCAGACATGTTCAGTATTCAAATATATTCAGCTTAGACAGTCTGTGGACACTTCTGCTGCCTGTAGTCTTTATAGATGGAGGGGCTACAGGCAGACACTGACTGCACCAGCGTCCTGCTGCGTTCAGCCCTGTGTGATCAGCCAACATCAGCATCAGCGAACATCGCTGCCCGCCGTGGCCCGGGACCGGCGAGGGTTTTTATTGGGAGGAGATTTATTGGCTGGTGGAGCATGGCAGAGGATCTATAGGAGGAACAGGGGGGGTAATCCGTCAGGAAGACAGGGATTACAGCAGGTGTGCCTAACAATGCTAATGTAAGAGAGAGAGAGAAAGAGAGAGAGAGAGATGGCGAGAGAGTGAATGCAAGGAAATGTTGCTGTGAGTTTGTGCGTGTGTGTGTATGTGACATATGACTCTGTGCTGGAGAGCGAGTGGGGACACAGCTCCCGCCATAATGAGCCTTTAGAGAACGAGGGTTTCTGGGAGGCTGGCTGGACGTTTTCCTGACATGAGGCGTGTGCGTGTGTGTGGAGAGGCGGGAGTGATGGATTGTGGGAAGATGGAAGGAGCCGACGCGAAGGAGCGATGACTCGCGGGGGAAAAGAGAGGGAGAGAGGTCAGTGTGGGCCTCGAATCGGAGCGGGAGGAGAGGCCATCAATCACTCGGGTGGCTATCGAGTGGCTCTAGGTGTTCGGACTCGGTCCCTGTGGGCCGTCGGAGGGGCCACACATGTTAATTAAGGCTACAGGGGCCTTGACACAGGCGAGCACACGGCGGTTCAACTGGGACACCGCGACAGGAAGAGTGACTGCCCCAGCCCAAGCAGGCACATACAGACCGACTTCATTGACATGAATGGAGGTGATTTCTAGAGTGTGTTCAGCATTAAAATATTAATGATACTAGAGGCTTGCGTGTCTCATCTCCTCACTTCTCCTTCCTCCTCTCTTCCCCTCTTCCTCCTCTTCTACATGCCACAGCTGTCCGCAGAAGGTCATCACTGGCGTGGGAGGGGGGAATAAGTGAAAGCTGGAGGGAATAAGCAAGCAGAGCCCCAACGCTGCTTATTAATGGATATGAATGAAATGTGGAGTCAGTGTGTGTTTGCAGTGTTATTATGTGTTTGTGCGTGTGAGCTCACACATCTGCTGATGAGCCATTAGTGGAGACGGGTGACGATGGCTCACTTTAATAGCAGGAAAGTCACACACACACACACACAAACAGGGCTATTCAAAGCCACTATCGAGGACGTACATCACAGCGGCACACACCCTGAGCTTTAAAACAGTGTTGTTTCAATCCTAATAAGTGTCACACGCCAAGGACAAGAAAACAAGGAGGCGCTGCCCCCCTCATGTCGTAAATCATTTCACTCTGGCTTTTGTTCTTCGCTTAGTGTTTCCCCACTCATCCCTCACCCTCCTCTTTCCTTCTCCTCTTCTGCTTCTTATGGTAGATGCTCAATGAGAGAGAGGGAACAGCCGAATATGCATTCACCATAGGCATTTATCACACACACACACGTTCACCTATAGTTATGAGTGTATCTTCGCTTAAATTCAGAATGCAGCACAAAAATAGTCAAAAATAGTAATATTTTGGCTCTGCAGAATGTGCACGCACACACACACACACACACACACACACACACAAACCCAGTGAAATATCAAACAGCTCCCAACATGCGTGACACACAC
>JBAJHX010000053.1:14131210-14162107 GCA_037176925.1 Amniataba percoides | reverse complement strand
CAAACAGAGTGCTCCAGATATAGACCTATGACTTCATCAATCCAAGCCCATGTGCAGACACACACACACACACACACACACACACACTTATGCAAACTGTGTACATGCACACGCGAGAATGCACACAGTCGGACTTGCTGAGTGCTCCAGATATAGCCTCATGACTTCATCGAGGAGCTAAATCCCCCCCTTCACCTCCCTCCCACCCCCCTCCTTGTCCCGCCCCGCTTAGAAGACAGGGGGACTCATTCATATTGAATCAGGCTGAAGGAGAGAGAGAGAGAGAGAGAGAGAAAGAGAGAGAACATTCAGGACAAGATCGGGAACATTCCTCAGATAGATGGATAGAGAAAGAGACAGGAGACGGATAGAGAGAGCAGAGGGAGCTTTACTTTGAGGTTCCCCCTGTGCATACATGCAAAAACATCTCTGTCTCTCTCTCCCTCTCCCCCTTTCCCTTTCTTTGGCTTACTCGCTCAAATTCTGTGCTCCCTTTCTTTTCCCAGTCATTTCTCTTTTCTCTCTCGCATTTGCACTTTCTTTACATTATTCAGAAAGGCGTCTTTCTTCTTTGTGCCCAACATCATCTACCAGCTTCAGCCCGTAAGCTAACGACCACTACCTGTGTGACTTTAAAAACACACACACAAACACGCACATACATAGTGCAGATCTGCTACATGTCAACACACTGCTTCTGTGTATCTCAAGCGGGTCATGTGTATGTATATATCTGTGTGTATGTGGATGTCTAAGAAAAGTATGCTGACCACTAAACTTTACATCCATATGTCACTGTCCAACATCTCACTCTAATGACAGACACCCCAGATTTATAGACCTGGCTGCAGGGATTCACTCACACCATGGATGATGGGTCAAGTTCTTGGTATAATGTGTTTTTTTATTTGTTATTAAAGTTTAGTCAAGAAACAGAGGACCACAAAATACACCAAGACAACAGGTCTTGGCTCACCCCACAGCTCTGGGTCTGCCCCCTAATTGGCCAGCAAGTTGATAGAAAAAAATCAACAAAAAACAACCACACAACCACAAAAAACACTCACTTTAAATGCAAGAGGCCACCTGCACATCTACCTCTTACATATCAAATAATACAAAGAGGGGTGATTTAATAGTAGAACAATAAACTTCGAGCCTTTCACAATTCATTGGGCGACACACAGGCTGGAAAGAAATTTAACCTTGCCACACATCAGGATGTAGACAAATTATACCAATGATTTAGTGGTGGTGATTTGGTGGTGGTTTTTATCCCTTCCTCTTGTGTTTTAATATCTATTCAGTATATCCTGTATCGAACCCTGAATGTACAGAAAATAGATGATGGAGGAAGTTGGCAATCAATAGTTCAGTTTATGCAGTTTCTGTTATCAACCAAACCATGAAAAACAGCTCCAGGCCAAAAGTCCCCGTAGACACGAGTGTCCACATACCTTTGTGTACTCAGGTGCACTGTGTCAGCTTCTTTGGATGCGCAGACTTTGATTATAATGCACTCTAGTGGCAGGACTAAGTTATTCCAGCCTCTGGCAAAACACAGTATGTTCTTGTCTCGGATACACACACACACACAAACACACACTTGTGCCATCTCTTCTCAGATGTGGGATACTATAAAACAATTTGCTGCATATACGGAAAGTGCACTGTGGTCTCAGAGGATCAAATATCTTGTAAGCCATACACGCTCTCAGGCAGGGCAGAATTATAGTACGCCCAGAGTCATGAGCCTGAAACCAAACAGAGGAGCGCAACTGTAGACTGCAGATTTTTTAAAGTGCTGGTGGGAGGAGAGGATGAGGAGAGTGAAAGCTGTAATGCTGTAAGAGAGAGAGAGAGAGAGAGAAAGAGACATGGAGTGAGAGAAAAAAAGAGGGATAAGAGAGAGAGCTGGCCTGGGCCGACCCTCCCCTCCTCTCTCCGCTACACGCTTTATCCATTACCGCCGAGAGAGACAGCCGCTGAAAAGTTTCTCAATCCTCTGAGACGGAAGAGGGTTGGGGGGGGCTCTCTTTCTTTCTCTCCTTCTTTTTATCTAGCTCACACACACACACACAGCTAATGTTGTGGTAGGGTTGCTGCGGAGGGAAAGAAAAGAGGAGAAAGACAGGAGAGAGGGAGGAAGAGTGGGACGGAGCATCCCACTGTGTGCGAAAGAGACCGTACAGCACTTAAAAGACAAAGAGACAGATGGAAAGAATGGTTAGAAAGATGAGAGGACAGGAAGAGATGAAAAATTAGGAAGGGAAAAAAAAAACACAAGGTAACAAGGCACTGCGAGTACGAGCGAGTGAAGTGAGATCAAGATTTTTACACACAGATGCTATTTTAAACTCCATTTTCACCCAGTCCCTTAACAGCTGATTACACATGTCAGGAACAGACGGCTTTTTGGCCTGCGAACTTCCACCGCTCCGCTCATTTGTACGGTCACCGTGTGACACATCTCGCAAAGTGAATCTCCCAAAGTCTCTGAGCTCTGCCTGGTTTAACATTTAGCATCGAGAAGATTCTAACAAGGCCTCTGCACTGGTGTCGGGGTGCGGTGTGTGTACGTTAAGGTTATATGGACGCACGCCAATGAGCCTTCATTTCTCATGCATGTTAAATATACATTTTTCCATGCATGTATGCATATTACATTGGAGCTTGTGTTTCCGGATATGCACACATGCTTTGTGTGAGTGTTTAAAGTGGTTGCTTCATGGTTTAATGGAAATCCTCAGGGGCCCATATCAATGAGGGCTTAGCTTGTCCCCCCCATTAGCAGCTGTGCTAGCCTCAGCACAGTGTCAGCTCAATAGTGAAAGGTTAAGACCATGGGACATTGTCAAATTACTGAAGGCCCCGTAGGTCCTCAGTCTGGAGTGCAAATGTAGAGCAATGAGCATAATTATGGTCTTTTTACTGCAGTTTGTGCAAATATACATTGAATAATAATGAGGCTGATTACGTTCTCTGATGATCAGTTAAAAACTCCTGAATCAGCACCAAGAATGTTGCACACATGCATTTCACAGCGTGCTGCTGTGCATGCTGCATGTTTGCACGTGTATCTCTGTAGCACGACTTACATGCACGTGTGAGTATTTTTCATTGTTTATACCTTATTCAAATCAAAGAGGAGGCGTGAAACTCTGAATTGCTGAAACAGGAGGATCAAGCAGCCAAGCACGCTTGCACGGCAGCGACAATAAAAAAGGAGAAACGTACGTGTGATATCCACCTACCTGTCATGGTCTCGTCCCACGCCCCAGACACGGATGCTACTGATTGGCTGGGAGTGGAGCAGGCTGCGGTCGTCAGGGTCAACCAGGGTCAGTGTGCGGTCCTGAAGCACCAGCAGCATCCCTTTACCCTGTAAGACCACCAGCAAGGAAACACTTAGGTGTAGTTCACAACCTGGATGGTCTAGGTGATTAAAAACATTGATAGTAATTTTACAAAACATATTTCTGTTACACAAATCTATCGATTTTTCTGCCTTTTCACTAATCGTTGTGACGGAATCGATCATTTCAACTCTTCAGGCCTCTTAAAAACAAAGGAAAGGCCAAACATATTTTCATTTTCAGCATAGTATACATCCTGTATATTTTTGGTAACTGTCTTTGCTGGCACACTGACCTCTCCCCAGACACCGGCTGAGTCTCGTATGTCCCTCCTGCAGTAGGACAGCTGCCTGATGCAATGGTGCACGGCCACACTGCTCCTCCCCTCACAAAGGTCCTGCTCGGCCATCTCCACCCAACCCAGAGATCGCACCGGGAAGGACTAGAAAGAACATACAATTGTTTCATTAAACTTGTAATGTTCCCATGACTCCACATCCTTTCCTCACCTCTTTCCTCAAGGACTTAAAGTTTATCTAAAAACCACTGTTATAAATAATAAAGTTCGATTATAGCTGCCTCTGAGCAGTGAGTTGGGGCCGGGCATTTTGAGGAGGAAGAAGAAAGAAGATGAAGAGGACTAAGATGACATGAGGATAAGGAGAAAGACATGCAGTCCAACGATAGAGCTGTCCAGACCAAAACTAACACTGAACCTTGAAGTCATCTGTCTCCTATTCACCCTGCATCACCTGGGTCTTTAACTCACAGAGTTTGCCTCTCCACAGCAAGACCAATGCAACCACCAAAACCAAACTCCCTTTTCTCCATAACAGACACATCGCTGTTTGATGGTGCTCGATTCCCACCTGCTCTAAAAGTTTATGAGGACAAAATACTGAAACAATTCTGAAATTTACCGCACTGTTTCTACCATGACATCAACATGTGTAATTTATTTCTAGCAGGAATTTGCAGTAGCATTCTGATTTTCTGTGGGGTCGGATTTGATAATTCCTGCCAATTCAAAGCCTCAGAACATTTATGCTCACTTGGGGCAACACTTTGACTGATTTGTTACTTATCATAATGAAGTTTTATACTAGCCCTTAACTATTAGCCCTCAATGACAGTTGAGGAAGTTTAGCACTGAACTGGACCTATGTGCTCAGTTTGATTTATTTTCATTCTTGGGAAGGCAGATTTCCTGAGAGGAAGAGGAAGATCAAGAAGAAGAAGGAGAAGAGGAATGTCTTCCAATATGATGGAATAATCCTTCAGTGTCTGTGCACAATTAGGGCAAATTAAATAGGTCTCATCAGAACCGAGATATCACTGACAACCATGATGGATGATGATAAACAAATTGGGTAATCTGACTATTTGCTTTCATTATTCTCCTCTTCCTTTTGAAAATAATGTTGCCACTGCACTTGATTTGATAGATTGATACTGTAGCCGAAAGAAAGCGCTACTACAAAAATAAGATCAAAGTTACAAGAAATTTGAATTTCCCTTTAAACCTCATCTGCACGCTGAAGATTGACTCATTCTGACTGCAAATCTAATTTTAACTCTGATCTTAACACAAGTATAAGAACCCACACACACTTACATACTTACTCAGAGAGGGACGGTTACTCACACAAAGTTCCTCCTGAAGCTGAATTTAGCCTACAGAGGTACAATATGCAGTGACAGCTACTGTACTATCACAAGACAGCCATCAGAGCAAAAAAAAACTGAGAGAGGTTTGAACGGGGAAGACAACGCATGAAATATGAAAGACTGTGTCAGTGTGTGTTTGTGTGTGTGTGTCTTTTGTGTCTATATGTGTGCAGGCTGCCTCAGGCCAGCAGGAGATTACCATCCTCTCTCCTCTCTTCCTTTAAGTCTTTCCCTTTTTCTCTCTCTACCACAACGGGGAGCTCTTTTCTGCTGGGGAAAACTCAGTATAAATTCACTTGTAAACATGCATTTCAGCACTCACACGCACAACCAAACAAACACAATCACACATAATGTTCCTCTCTCGCTTTTCCACTGACCATATTATTCTCTCTTGGTTTCTTCCTCATTAAACTTTCACACGTCCTGGGATCAGATCTGAATTCCCACACTGTGTTTCTGGGTTCCTCTGAAATATCTGAATATCTCAAGTTTTTCTTTCACTTGAATTTGAAGCATGCCTAAGTCTCATTTTCTGTCCTTTGAGAATTAAGTTTGTTTTTCTATTTTCTTTGAAAAAAAGAAAAAAATCCTGACTATACAAGAAACTTTTCATATGGTACTTTTAGTTTTGGAATCTAAAATATGATGCAATGTTTGCTTTTAGTGTACTCCACCAAAGTGAGTGCAAACCTTAGACTTTTTAACGTTAGATAAATTAAATATTTCCTCAGTTATGGGGAAATTTGTTTGCTAAAAGTGTTGGACTGAGTGCTTCTATAAGGCTTCTTTGTTGTGATTCTGAGTCAATCACACGCCTGACTGCTTTCTGCCTTTTTCAAAACTAGAGAGATGGTCCCCTTCCCTCCTCAGCTCATTCATCCATCCGCTCCTCCTTTTTATTGTGATCTTTCATTGTGATCATCCCACACGTCTGCCGGCTAAGTCTCTCTATATGCTACTGTTCCAGAAAAAAAAAACCTTGTCTGACTGTAAACACATTCAGCAGAGCTCAGTTCACAAAGTAACCACTGAGTGGTGCTGCAACAACCGGAGAGAGAGCTCAAGAGATATATATAAATATATATATAGAGAGAGAGAGAGAGAGAGAGAGAGAGAAAGTGAGAGAGAGAAAGAGAGAGAGAGAGAGATGACATGATGCCAGTGAACAGGTTCATTACGTCATTGAAAACAAAGTGTGGTGTCTTCCTTTCTTTAACAAACTGATGGTTTCTTCAAAGGCTGATATTTTGCTCAACACGCAAATTTTATAAGAGTAGAATATGTGCTCATCAAAAGTTACTGCTAAAAACCTGCTGAACAGTCATTTATCTATTTTGCTGCTACCAGCATCTGAATAGCATTTAAATTTGTGCAAGTCTGCAAACTCAATAGGAACTTATTGCTATTACAACCTACCACACTGATGTGATTATATTTAAATCATGATTTATATATATAATTGTGGGCCTTTCCTCGAGGCTGCCAATAACTTTGTCTCGACCATTACAGCATCATGAAACAATATGATGGCGCCGGCCTGCTCCAATATTTTAAATAAGTATGTATTCACTTGCAATGATTATGTATGATTGGTCCAATTAAAGGTCCCAGAATATGATTTCCCTCAGTCATGGTTATTTAAAATGCATGTTGTATGCATGTTGTTGTTGACCTCACCATTGCCTCTGGATCAGAGAAGGTATTGTTGAGGTCCACTGTCTCTAGCTGGGCTGGGGGGCTGCGGAGAAACAACAGCATAAAAACACAAACACACAGACTCACAGCGAAGTCACATGTTACACACTAATACAGGAAAATAACATCATGCTCAGGCCCTGCTACAGTGTAGTGTTAAAAAAACCCAGGAAAACTAGAAATGTATATCTTATCTGGGTATGCATTACTTGAGTTTAAGGGAAGCGTAGCGCAGGGTAGCCCCTTCAAATGCCTTCAGGCTTGGATCTGGATATACTGGATAGTCCTTGAGCTCCTGGAGCAAAACAGACAGAGATTCAGAAAGACAAACTTGAGGAGAATGACAGGAAAAAAAATGGCAGATTCTAATATTGATTTTACCAACTTATTTGATCTCATTTGCTTTGTAACAACTGAAGAGGATAATACTCATTTTCACGTAATATGACCGATATTCATCTTTGTCCAATATGCATTTCAGACTGGCCCGGGCAGAGAGGAGTGTGTGCTCATTTCAGTTTAATAAATGCAGCGGTGAAAGCAGAGATATATTGATAACACTGTCAAGCTTTTAGAGGGAAATGCAGAACAAAGTCAGCTGTGCAACTCAGATGACCTCCACATTCATTATATTGAATGGACACGTCACGCCTTGCCACAGTGTGACTCTGTATAATTTTACTGGTAATTGGCCAACTGTACTGCACTAAGATCAGTGTTTAAAAAATGTAAAAGAACACCTAAAACATTCCCATTCAGACACAAAATGAATCAATGAAACCATTAAAGAATATGCTAACAGTGTATTTTGGTTTCCAAATAAATGTGCCTCTGTGACTCACGTTGGCTGTGCAGGTGGTGGTGATGTTGAGATTTGGTCCAGAAGAGATGACATCATTGGAGGGGGTGGAGGAGGAGGAGGAAGGGGAGGAGGCTGAGGGCGAGGGGACCGGCTCCACCGAGCTGTCAGATATCAGACTGCTGGGGCGCTGTGGGAGAGAGAGCTTTTAAGACTGTATATTTCTTCATTATAGTGTCAGTCTTTGAAATAATGGAGGTTAGGGTACACAGAAAACTGTAAAACTGGTGGTTTAGTTGGTTTTTACAATCTGCTACTTCATTTTCTAATTTCGTGTGTGTTTGGTGTGTGTGTATGTGGCGGCATCCTGATCTTGTACACAACACTGAACAATACTTGAATAAATAACAGACTGTCTGATGAAAAACAGATGCTTTCCTTAAACTATCAAATTTTTTGCTGATGATCTGACCTTTCAATACATATTACTGTTATCACTGATATTTAACAGAATAAAATGTTGTAAAAAGTGTATTCTCTTTGAGGATACACTATGTTTACATAAAACAATGAACAATTTCTTTTACAAAAAAAGACTTGTAGTCCTCGACAGACCCACCCTGGATGAACCTGTGTTTGTTGTCTATAAAGCTGAACTCATGATTGAGCCAAGGTGCATCAGGGTCCTCTCACCTCGTTGGGTGGCTTGAGGGAATCCTGTGTTTCCTGTTGGGGGCCACACTCTGTGCCTGGCTCAGTGTTGGGAGAGGTGTGTTGGTTGCCAGAGGCAACAGGTCGGTGGTACTGTGTGGTGCCAGTGGGGACATGCCAGAAATAGACCTCTGATGAGTCTGAGATCTCCCGCCAGCCTGGGGGCAGATCCCCATCACCCCATACATCTGCTGATGGATGACAGCGACATACAAACACATATTGTCTATGAGCGTGTCACACAAACACACAGGCGTGCATGCTTGCACATAGGCAGAGCTCTGCAAAAACACTCGTGATCATGACATATGTACACACACACAAACACACACATAGCGGGATGGACAGGGTACATTTCAGAGATGGTCAGTCTGTCCCTACTTAGTTTCTGTTGTCATAGCAACTCCGGGGCTCATCCCCTGCATCTCCACCTTCCTTTCTCTCCTGGTTTTCTTTTGTCCTGTCTGCCTTCTTATATTTCTCTCCGCATCCTCATATTTTCTAACGATCGCTCTGTCATACATCCTTGGCAATTGCCGCTTACTAAATTCAGCTCTGCTTTCTCTCTCTCCTTTTTTCCTTTCCTCTTTCACACCCAGCTATCTGCAGTCCTTCTGTCCATCCTAATCACTCTCTGCGCCATAAGGTGGCTCACAGGGGCCTTAAAGGTTCCAGCAGCATTGCTGGAGTGACTTGCTTGCTTAAGAAGAGGCTTTTGGTAAATTTCCAGATCAGACAATCTGTAGGAGGAGGGAGAGGAAGTGAAAGGAAGGTGTAATATAGGCATGATTAAATGCTGACCTAGACATACAAATTTCTTTTTAAAAAAAGGAAAGATCAGATGAAGAGATAAACACACTCATATCAAACCTGTCTCCCGTGGAGTCTGAGGAGAGGGCGTCTCCTGGGACAGAGTGGTCCAGCTGGAGTCTTCATCCTCTGATGGAGTGTCAGGTGTCAGATCCATTCTTAAGCCCACTTTGGGGAGTCCAGTCTCTGGTTCAGGATCAGGAAGGGCCGGGGGTGCTCGGTTCCTGGTGGGGGTGTTCCTCTCTACAGCTCGGGTCTGTTTAGGGGAAGAAGGTGGGTACTGTTGGAGGAACTGGTTCTCATTGTTGGGGTGCAGCTCCACCTTGATCACCCGGGGCTGAGAGCTCCGAGGGGGTTTTGCGGGACTGCGAGGACTAGCCTGCACCTGGACACAGAGCTCCTCTCTGACCTGGACCGGAGCCTGGTTCTGGTTGTCTGGGACCCACTCTGGGCTATTAGTAGAAGAGGAGGAGGTGGAGGAAAGAGGGGCCTCCACCACCACTGGTAGCAGGGGCTGTCTCGGTGTTGGTGTGGGGTCGTCGTCCTCTTCCTCCTCCTCTACCACCGGCTCCACCTCTTCCTTCTCGTCCTGGCAGTTCTGCTTGCCGCTGAGCTTCTCCTCCTTCTGGCTCTCCCTCTCCTTCACAGGACTGGCCTGCTCCTTCTCTGGGGAGGCCTGCTGCTTCTTCTCCTCCTTCTCCACTTTGTTTCCCAAACTGAGGTCCAGGTCCCAGCCCTTGCCATGGTACTCCAAGAAGCTCTTGGTCCTTCTACGGAAGGGGGGCAGCTGTGAGTTGTCTTTTCCAAATTCTAGCCAGTCAGAACTGGGGTTATTGATGAGGTCGTTGTGAATTTTGCCCTCTGTATTGGCCCTGCTCAGCTCCAGCTGCTGGCTCTCAGCTCGTCTCTGCATGTTGGCCCCATTCTTGGCTAGTTTGGGGTTGGTCGTATTAAACAGCGAGGAGGATGAAGAGGAGGAGTAGAGGGCAGAACTGGAGGAAGACTTGGTGGGGAGGCCCCTCCCTCTGGTTACAGGTTGGTTTTTAGTGGACAAAGCCAAGTTGTCACTTATCCCCATGGCGCTTCGCACGCTGGTCATTGCGTACCTCTGACGGCTCTTCGGCAAGGTGGCTGAACTTCCGGTTTCCATGGACTCCTTGATAACGTCTCTCCCCAGCAGCTGGTTGTACGACGAACGAAGGCTGAGAGAGGTGGGCGGGGTGGCTGAGGCTCCGCTGCGGTTGGCCAGACCCACATTAGAGGGGGAGGAGCCAGAGCGGGAAAGGGGAGGTGTTTGTACTGACATCATGGCTGACTCGGGATACTCTGCCGTGATAGAGCTGATGAGAGAGACACACTGTCACTTCTGAAACATAACAGTGTACACAATACAGCCCATCTGATACTGGATTACTGAGGCTGATACCGGAGTTATAAACACATGACATCAAACATCACATCACATTTTTTTTTTAAGGATCCCTTAAGTTGAATTTCTGGTCATTGTTGGGGGTTAATTGGAGACCCACAGTAAATACTGTCACTGTAGGTTTGGATTTAAAAATCAGATTTCATTTGTTGAGTGTAGTAAAACAGATCAAGCTGTATTGTGCTTTAATTATATTCCCGACAGTAACTGTGTTTACATTGTTTAATTAACTTTATGACACAGAGTGACAGTGAGCTACAGCTCATTTAAAGAAGTGGAGATAGATTAACTATACACTGCTGAATAACAGACTACTGCAGTGCAGTTGCTGATGTTCTTTTATTGGCTTTGCACCTTAGCTACAGTGTAACTACCACGACTTTGAGGTTAACTTCTAAATGCCCAGCCATGGATAAACTTAAGTATATTTCTAGCTGTACTCTGATTCATTGTTACTCATTGACAGTGTATGTAGATAATGATACAGTATATTATGATAAGATATCAGACAGTTTATTGGCCCAGCCAAAGTGTATATCGGGCTCCACTTAATGTGTCACTTTATCCAAAATATCCAAAGACAAAACATGTTCAGACTAAATTCTGTAGATAACAAGGAAAATATGTCACAAGAGGAATGAACATCTTTGAAAGGATGGAGAATTTCCTCTGAGTCAGTCAGAGTACAATAACATTAGTTCCTCTTGTGGTTGCAAGATTCTTTTACGCCTACTTATCTGTATGGCTGGCTAATGGTCGGTCACTGAGTTAGTGTATTTTTAAAAGCTTTATTTGGCCTCCCTGCTTAAATGGTGCACTAAACTACTATATTATAAAATTATAGAATACAAGTTTTTTTTTTACATATATATATTTCTAGGTCAACTACTCTCTGGGTGTTTTCCTGTGTGCGTCGCTGACATCACCATAGATGGGTGACATCATTAACTTGGGACCTTCAGCACTGTGTCGCTCATTTGCATTTCTCTGATGTTACAACTGAACATAAAGGAGCATCTTCCCTTTTGCTCTTATTTTCTGCACTTCAGAGACGTCTACTGATGCAGAATCTCTTCCACCCTCACGCCCCTTTTAACACATAAGGTGTCACAGTTAAAGTGCTCAACAAAAAAAGAAAAAAGAAAAAAAAACCCAACACACACACACACAGCATCAAAGGCTTGAAGCCAGATCGCATTTACATGATATTGGGAGTGAGTCAGACCCTCAATGTAATCATCCAGGACTGACATTCAAAGCCGGGGCTGAGCAGTAAGCCAGTCTGTGGGGAGGAGAAGTGGCAGCCAGCTCCTGCTAACTAGCTAGCCGTGTCTCTTTTATCTTTGGGAGGATCGGCCTCTGTGATGTTGAATGCAGGCAGATGGATGGCAACAAAGACAGTGGCAGAGGCATCGTTGTGATCTTAAGACACCGCACGTGTTTGGGTTACATCACTGTCACCATTTCTGAATTATCTCATTTGTCTGTGGAAAGCTGGTAAACAACTGTGCACAGATACAGGTAGAAAAACATGCTCAGACACGCAAGCATATAATGTATAAACATCCTGTCACCCAATCACACAACACACACACACACGCCCCAAACAATGCTGCAGCCCCCATCAGCGCCTTTTCTCAGAAACATGGAAAACACAAACGCAGCAGATCTGAAAGCCCGATAAGATCTTGGGAAAAGACAGAGGCAGGGTTTTGGCGAGGGCCGAATCCCTGGGCAGTGCACTTTGTCCATGCGGGGCCCCCATCGGCCGCCCTCTCTCTGGGCGGCTGTCTTGTTGTCCCTCTGTCAGCCACAACAGCCTGTTTGTGCTGAGTCTGCGCTCCGGGCCTGTGACTCAGACACAAACACGGCGTCAACAGGTACGAGCTCTACCTGCGCTGAACCGCGAGGCCTCATCGGAGTACTCTCAGTGTTGTCATAGAAATGTGCTGTAACTCCAGTCTTTAAGTGGTGTCTGTGCACAGCTTTGTCTGTGGGCTCAGATCGATTCTCTGCATCTTTTGGGCTCATCGAGTCCTGATGTCAAAAAATGCACCAAGACGAATGCCTCGAATGCTGGAGATACAAGCTTCCCACCAGACGGCTACGAACTCTGCCTCGAGCCACTGAAGCTGAAAATCACAGCAAATATGTTGCATGACCCTGAGGACAAATTACACACCCTGACACAACCCCCCCCACCCCCCCACTCCATAAAACAACTGACAAAGAGTAATAACCAAACAGCATTTCAACTCCCCATTGTCCCTTTTTCTTCTTTTATCATCACATCCGAGCTGCAGACAAACCAGCTCATCTAGACAGAGATGGCAGCAGTTACTCTCTTTTTTTTTCTTCCCCTCTCCTCCTCACCAACCTTCCTCCCTCCTGACAATACAGCCAGATCTCCATTACTTAAAGAAAGTGGGGCGAAGAGGGAGGACGAGTGAGGGGGCAGAGGAAGAGGAGGAGAGGAGGACGGTTATTAGAGAGAGAGAGAGAGAGAGAGCAGAATGACACAGCAGTTTGCAGGACAGTGGGGGCACAGTCGACACGCGGGGGTAGTTAAAACTGCTCTCAATAAATCCGTTGTGCTCTCCGGCAGCAGAGGTCATTCACGGGATGCACGAGATCTCTGGCAGCAGATCGGTCACAGGACGGCAGCAACCTGTTTACTCCCACAAACAATCATGTCTCAATAATGTAGCTTTTTTTTTGCTTCTCCTCGTTGCTGCTCTCCTTCCACTGTGCTCCCTTGTTACTGCAAGTTAAGTTACACATGACAGAGAAAAGCCCCATCACTCAAGTCACGTCCTCCCTTACAGATCCACTTGCACAACAACAAAAAAAGGAGGGGTTAGAAATAAAACTTGTTGACAGACTAAATACAGTGTTCCCTCTCTATTTCTGGAGCAAGCTGGATCTTTATCTGCTCTGCTCTGTTTATCTTGTCTGCTCACCTTGCACACAGATTCACAGACCGGTGAGTGTTTTGCACCTGAAGGTCACCCTAAAGACCGAAAACATCACCTCAGGTAGACAACACGCTCTGGATCCTCCTCTGAAGGTCCCTCTCTCCTGTCAGCTCGCTCCCTTGCAGCAGCAGGGCCCTTCCCTCAACTCTGAACTGCACCGGCTGCTTGGGGGGAAAATGAAACGCAACAGATGAGAGGCGAGGGGAGCAGGGGGAGCGGATGAACTTGAGAAAGTGGATGATGTCATGGGTGGAGTGTCTCTGGCCTCGCGGCCACCTCAACAAACTCCCTGGATTGTGCAAAGACACAACGTTAGATCATCTTTTAAACCTGCCACACGGCCGAGGAGGCAGAGGTGGATCTGCCAGAGCTGCGGAAGGAAAAGCTGTCGATGTGCGAGCAGACGCAGTAAATCTTCAGCATCCCTCTCTCTCTCTCTCTCTCTCTCTCTCTCCATCATCACCAGCAGCAGCATCACCGCACTGGGAGGGGAGCAGCATCCCATCGAGGGCATCTATTTACATCCACTCACCGCTTCGGTCAGCCTCCGGGCTTCTGCGCCTCCGCTCCGGCGTCGACACACACACCAAACACACACACACACACCCGACACACACCCAACGCAGCGCAGTAGTGAGCGGGGCCGAGGTCGACAGCCGCTTTTTAAGCGCCAGTCCGCCCGTAGCTGCAGCCAGCCGCCCGTATCGGATCACATCACACCATCAGCCCTCCCAGCCCGGCTCGGTGCACGCTGGCGGCCAAGCTGCGCTCTCCTCTCTGCGCCACAAGCGTCCCGGCGCGTCCCGGCTCGGCGCGGCGCTGTGGAGCCGAGGAGCGGCCGGCCAATCAGAGCCGCGGACGCAGGACGCCGGGCGCGCGGGGAGGAGACGCAACCATAATAAATCCGACCGGTGTTATTTTGCAACTCAGGTAATGAAATCACACATCATCGCAGCCTTACGTCATGCTCCGGGGAAACGTGAATGGTTTGCAGCGCGACACCTCGAACACACAGAAGGCGTCTCCTTCCTCTGCAGATTCATGTTGTACCAGCTCCTAAAACTGATGATGCTGCCATCTGTGAAGTTATTCCCACACAGAGGGGTGAATGTCTGCAGCTTTATTCAAATTAAAGTTACTGTGAATACAAAGAAATGACAATGAAAGAAGCAGGCAGCCATAAAACAGTTTTGGGATTGTTCTTTTTATTTTACTGATGTGCGTACAACAGAGGAGCATCCTCCTCACAGTGCATTATAATTCACTTTGGCATGTGCGTAGATGACAGGCTGGACTATCACAAAACATGTAGTTATTTCCCTTTTTCTTCTCTGAAGCTTTACCATTAAAGACAGCACTGAAGCATTTCACATGATCTGTACTGTAGGTTAGTGTTCGAGGAGTTTCAGGGGCGTAAAAACCAGCAACATAGTAGCTTTTTTATGTAATGAAGCCGACATTAGCAGAGAGAAAGACAAGTAACCACACGAGATTCTCAGCCCTTTCCCCAAAGGCACCTGGATCACACTTTCCTACAAACAAGAGAACTTTTATGATAGAAGACACTGTACTGTATAAACAAATAGAAAATATCTTATTCCACACAATAATAATGTAAGACCTTTTGATTCTTGCAGGCTTATTAAAAAACATGTCTACACTCCGTATAAAGTACTTTAATCACACAATACATTACACACCAAACACACTTTAAAGTCTATGAGATACATTCCTCAGTCTGGCCCTGTGCTGGCTCAGGATAACTATCCTACACCTACAGTCCACTGGCAGGTTCCCCCCTCGCTGTGAGGGAGCAGGTGAAGGGGCGTGGAGGTCAGTGCCGGGGCGACGCACAGGCTCCCGGTGCTCCAGGAGTGAGGCAGGATGGGAAGGGCGGCGAGGTGACCGGTGGTGGGAGGGACGCGGCCGGCCAGAGGGGAGAGTCGGGGATCAGCTCCAGAGAAACTTGGAGCCGAGCGGATGGAGCGCAACGCCGCGTCTTCTGCGGGAGAGGAGAGAAAGGGCGTCAGAGGAGAAATCAATTGCTCATTCTCACAGATATGGTCGCTGCTGTCTTGGCTCATTAAGGGCCCATCGAATGCAGTGCCATCTCTGGATGACTAATATAAATGTGAAGCTTTCCAACAGAGCATGTGTGCTTAGCCTTACTGTCTGTGTCATTAGGAGGCGTCAGTAAGCTCTTAGCCTGCTTGTTGCCCGCTCGAGCGGCTCGTTTGTAGTATTCAATCGCTGTCTTCAGGTTCTGCTGCACACCGAAGCCGCTCTCAAAACACTGACCCAGGAACAGCAGGGCGGTGTTGTCCTGCACAGGAAAACCAAAAGAAACATGCAGTGCTTGAACGCACAAGAACTAATTTAATGTTATACTGTCTAAACAGGCACCAGGAACTTAGACGTGTAGACAGAAGTGTGAGACGACAGAAGATGTCACTAAAACAATCACAACACCTCTGTGTGATTCAACGCTGGGACTCTCAGGAGGGTTGTGGCTCTGATCTGTGATGTGTGAACAGTTTCTGAAAGTTGCAGTTATCAAAACTCAGGAGATGTCTCTAGCAGACTGAGTGAGGCGGTGCTCTGGGAGGGGAGGTGAAATATCTGCGATAAAGCCATAGATAAAACTCTGGAAGCATCTAGAAGGGTACTCACTCCGCTCTCTGCTGCCATCTTCAGGTACTGGACGGACTTGCTCCCATCCCTCACCGGCTCCTGACAGTGGACAGAGGCCAGGCAGATCTGAGCCTAAAGAGGGAGAGCGACAGTGAGATGATGGAGTTCTCACACACAGCGTGGCAAAAGGCAATGAAACAACAGTTTTTTCGTTGCTCCAGTGTGATATGACATCACAATTCGATTATATTTTTCAGTGTTTTATTTGTGACCATTTTGTGCAAGCATGCCCCGCCCGACCTACTGAGCTGAAATATGGACTCCTTCAGCAGAAAAATAACCTGCAAATTTCTTTCTCATGTGTGATATTTTATTGAATATCTTTAGGTTTTGTATTGTTGGTCGGACTAAACAAGATAACTGAAGTTGTCCCAATCAGGCTTTAGGGAACTGTGATGAGCATTTTCCTCTGGTATTCTGACATTTTATAGGCCAGACTAACCAGTAAATAAAAAAATGATCTGCAGATGAATGGATTGTGAAAAAGATCCCTAGTGTAACCCTGGAAAGTAAGCTCCAGTTGCAGCATTAAACTATGTTGCACCAAAATGGACAGTACACAGACGTGGTAATGTCAGATGACAGTTCCTGCTTTTACTAAAACTAGTAACATTGGGTGTTACTAATAACATTAATGGCTGTCTGTGCATAAATACTTCTTAAATTACTAAGAAGCACAGTGTAATATTTAGTAACATGACAGTGAGGTATTTTCAGTGGAGTTCTTTGTGAAGATTATGTCACAACTTCTACCTTGGGTAGTCCAGCCGCAGCAGCCTGCTCCAGTAAGTCGATAGCTGTGTTCAGCTCCTCTAAACTCTGGTGCCCCCTGCCGGTGAGGAGCAGCTTTGCATAGCGGTACTGAGCCTGCCTGTGACCCCCAAGTGCTGCCTGGCAGTAGTAACTCATGGCCTTGGGGAAAAAACACAAATGAAAATCATTTTAGCATTAATTTCTGAAATAGGAGGTGAGTAAGTTACATTATTTTCACAATGAGGAAGCACTCAAATTTTGAGCGTGCTGTCTGGATTTTCACCTTCTCTTTGTCCTCGCCGACGCCTCTGCCTTTCTCGTAGCACACGCCGGTGTTAAACTGGGCCTTGCCGTAACCCTGCTGAGCTGCAGCTAAAAAACATGTAAAAGCTTCCTCGTAGTTCTCACTTTTGGCATTTTCAAGACCTGCCATAAACAGAAAGGTAGAGACATTATTTAAGCACAGGGGAAAACAAATGTGGTTCATTTAGCAAATAACTTTAAGGCTAAAATGGTGCATAACTGTCAGAAAGTAATTACCAATGATGTTGAGGATAACAGGAATGCTGGTGTCTTCCACTTGTCTGAGTTTCACTGCTGCTTCAGACAGCCTCTCCTCATCGGATAACGTGTCCTGAAAACACAAAGGAGGATAAAAATACAACAATCAAGATTAAATGAGAGGCCAGTCAGTCTGTAGTAAAGGAAACAGGAAACCATCAACTTCACACAAACTCACCTTGTCACTGAGCTCTTCTGTCTCTGCATTGTCTCGGTTGGTTTCACTCTGCAGAAGATGTGATGCTGACAGAAGGGATTCATCTGTGAGTCAGACAAATAATCTTATTATTGTCCTATGCCCAAAATTATTTGGTTAACATCGGTTTGATGAAAACATAATTTTTCTGTCTACTTTGACCAGCGTAATACAAACCGGGTATGGGACAATCCTGGTTGGAAAGCACCCTCTGTTGGTCAGAGATGGAGCAGCCAGCAGTGAGATGGTGCTGCTCACTGCTGCTCTGAAGACTGTTATTATCTGTACTGCTGCTGCTGCTGCTGCTGCTCTGAGCCAGAGACTGTTCTTGGTGGTGTTTCTCTGGTACCCCCTGCACCCCCTGCAAACACAACACACTCCTTCCTCTGGGCAGGACATCGCGTCTCGACACTGAAGATGCAGAGAGTTGCAACCGAACAAAGTCAGGATTCTGATAAAACAAGATTAAATCTTATCGATGGTTATCGGTTGATATAATGAAGTTAATCAGTGGGCCTATTACAACAATGCTACAAGGACTCACAGATCTCAAACAGGATGCGGTAGCCACACTTGTGCAGAGAGGACGGTGCTGTCAGGGCTCCACGGATTGGACTCGGCTCAGTTCCTGAGGAGAACTGGGAGTGGATCCTCCTGCAGACCTGCATGAACAGAATTGCTGCAGCACCCTGTGGAGAGACATCAGTCCAGCATCACTGTCATGAAAACATGAGATGTGCACTGCTGCTCCTGGTACCAACATCCGGTACACCAGGAACCAATCATGAGCCACAGACAGTCTGCCAGCTTTTATTCCAATCAGGACTCAGCACACAGTTAGGGGGGCTCATTAGTGTGGGTGTTTACAGGGGCAAAGAAAATCAAGCTTTGCAAAGAAATCAGCTTGTAAAGGAAATTACATTTATACACAACTGTAGTAACCTGGTTACAGCAGCATCTGTGTGAGATTAGTTGGAATAAAAACCTGTAGACTGTTTGCCCTCCCTGACATATTGTTGGCTGCCTCTTCTGTGTACCGTTTAACAAGGAGACCACTGGGTGGTGCTAAAGGAATAAAATCTTGCCGAATATGAGCATGTAAACAGTGTATGTGAGCACCTTTGAATCACATCATGTTGTGATCACCATCACATATTGTGACAAAAGTCCTAAAGTGCATCAATTCATTCACAAAGATTACAGTTAATGAGGTTGCTGAATGCTCGTTGGTGCTGTATTTTGTCATGATGGTTGAGGTTGACTAGTGTCTATTTGATATAATAGCTCATAGACTACAGGGCTTTGTTTGCTGTCTGTCTCATCAGTCTAGACTGTTTAAACCCTTAGTGAGCAGCCTCTTGAAATATTTCTTCAAAATAGACTAAATGTGATGAACCGATGATAACTGGATGTATTAGTAAAGATGTAAATGCAGTGACAAAAGACACACCCATCCCACGGCATCCAAGGCTGTGTAACGTGGAAGCTCAGCGTAGTCAAACTGAAAGGTCCTCTGCTTCCTCCTCTGCTCACCATCCTCCTCTCTCTGAGAGCTGACAGAAAAACAGCACAAACAAAATATAATAATTATGTCTCTGTTTCTATTTCCAGCCTCTTGTATTAAGGCATCACAGGAATACTCTGGTGACTTTGTTTCTCTTCCCTCGAATAACCCGGTTCAAGCACATGCTGCTGGATGATGCAACCAGCTGAAAAGGAGACAGCGTGTGAGCTCCAAGCAAAGAAAGGGTTCAAAAAAGGGGTAAAGGAACAAGGGAAACAAGGGAGGGTAGTCTGTGAGGTTTGACCTTTACTTAGAGGTTGTACTTTCATTGCCTGATATCGTGGTCAGTGGTTTGAGGACAAAGAAAGTGTGAGATCAAAGCGAGACACTCAGTGCTTCTTTTTTTCCATCTCTTTCTTCTTCCTGTCTAGGCTCATGTCATCAGACAGCGAAAAAGAAAAGATGGAAGTACCTGCTGTCAGAGGAGTGTCGAGAGGTGGAGAGGACGGTTGAGCTGTTGATGACCTCGTCCTCCACATGGTGGTTCTGGGGCAGTCGCAGCTGGGTGCTGCCATGACAGCGGTGGAGAACTGAGAAGAACAAAAGCAGCAGAAATTAGACATTAGTTTAGACAGCAGGGAAAGTTTGGATGTAGAGCCTCCTCAGAACTACCTGTCATGTAAAACATGCTGCATAATTTCTGAATAAATGCCTTGAAAAATTCCTGGATATATCAATTTATAAAATATTCTATCAACATAGTTCATAAACCACTTTTAAGACCAACTAAACAGTATTTTCTTAATTATCATTAAAACTTTCTTCTCAATTACAAGCTGCACTGCTTTATAAAACACTAGAAATTAAATTAACTCACTATTGTATATAGTAAGAACCAAATTGCAAAGTAATTTTCAGGAAGCTTTCTCAGAGTTTACATTGACTAAGCAGTTCATTTTTAGGAAAGTAAACGAGACTATTAGACATGTCTGAAATGTCTTTTAATAAACAGAAAAACTGAGTAAATGCATTTTACCGAGGAGATAAAAACAGTGATTGGTTCACTTGCATGCACGACAAATTCCTTTCCACAAAAGGAGTTGGGATACTCTGAGTACAGAGTGGTACTTTTTTCAGTGCCACACTAAATCTGTAGCTCCCCAAAATAAACGTGCACGCAGACACATACAGAGATCAGTAAGACAACTATGTGTTATATAGTAATAACTAATACGTAAACTCATGGCATGCCAACTAAAAGGGGATAAAACACATAATTGGGTATGTGAATTAAAGTAACTACATATAAAGATATTAAGTTATGAGAAAATACAAATTCCTTCTCATATTTGATGGATATACACCGACATGATATAAAACACATTATATGTCATAACAGTGTGTGTGTTCGTGTGTGTGTGTGTGTGATGCGCACAGGTGTTTCATGCAGGTGTGTTCCGTGTTTGCACATTAGACACTATACTGCATGTTTATGTGAGCAGCAGCGGCACAGATCAACCTGTTGGGGTTTACTTATTGACACAGAAAGGTCGAGAAGCAGCAGGTCACAGTAACAGGAGCTCACTTCACCTCGCGAGACCTAAATAAAGCCCTGCAGTGCAGCTGGTGGCAGCTTTATTTACATGAAAAGACCCCACTAAGTGTCGACTAAACGCAACGTACAGCCCCAAATACACGTTTCAGAGCTCATAACAAGGAAACTTGCTAATAACTTGGTAATAATTAAATGCGTGAGGACACAACATGGCATATCAGGGGGAGTGTCCGCGACTTTTCTCTCACCTCTTCCAAAAAAACCTTGAACTCTCCACATGGTTCTTCTTCTACGGTAGCTTTAATTAAGCACTTATCTCCGCAAAAATCAGTTCATATCTATCCGGGGGGACGGTAGGGGGGTCGTCCGGGGCCATGAAGGCCGGGTCCTCTGTTTGGCTCCCGCAGCGGTCCAGTTTGGCCGCTGGTAAATAACGAAACCTGTCACGAGTTGTGGTCGGAAGAGGGGAAAACCGGAAGTAGCCGGGTGACGCAACGAGAGCGTGATGAGGTGGTTTGTGGACACACAGCGTCCCCTGGAGGAGAGAGTGGGAACGACAGCCTCCAGGCCAGCGTGAGTGATAAAGATGAAGATACACATATACAGTATATATGTATAAATTTGTCTGATCAGACTTTTCCAAGAGGTGCTATTTATTGGAGGACTCATCTCTCTTTGCACACTTTCACTCTGCTGCTGCGACATTAATGTCCACAGAAGCTTCGGTTCTGCATGTGGAGAAAGATCTGACCATGGTTTTGTCAAGGTCAAAGTCTGCTTTAGAGTCCAGGGTGTGTGTGTAAGGGGGGGGCAGAAGGGTTTAGAATTTAGTTTGCTTTAGAATAATGGGTCTAAATGCTTGTTTGTGCCTTATTAAACAGATTTTATTTTCTCGGTGCAAACTGGATAACTGAGTTACACATTTACAGGCTGTTCTTAATGAGGCAAACAAAATGTGCATTTATTTGTCTTTATTGACACCGAAACTCTGCTGCAGCCTTATTCACAGCATTTTTATTAGTCGTAAATGTGTATCTAATAATATGAATAATTTCTCTGTTCTGTTCAGCAGTGTGACAGTGAGTCAACAGGCTCAGTGCCTGGACTCCAAAACTGAAGCAGCTTAATAGAAATCAGCCATCATTATATTGTCCTGATGAAAAAGGCCTTTGACTCAGCGGTAACAGTTATTTGAATAAATAAAGATGACAAATCCAGATGACTGAATCACTGTAGAGATTTTCGTCTTGTCAAATCTTTCCGAGAGATGCTGTTTATAGGAAGACTTGAACTCATGACTGTAGTCTGGCTATTTGTCCTGATTTGTGTGCTATAAGGCTTTCAGGACATATGCATATTAAAACTGAGAACAAGAACGTGAAGAAAAAGCTATCATATTTGCAGTATTACATTACAAAAACCCAAACATTAGAGTATTATCTCACCAGTGCAGCTGATCTTAATTATAAACAACAACGCTGCACTGTTTTTAAATATCCACTGATGTGTATACATTAGAGCAAAACCTGCATAAATAAGGAACAATACTTTATTAATTATACATATATCTATGTATATTAAATTCAGTTTAAAAAACTAATCTAATTTGATTGTTTTATGTTGTGGTAATGTTGAAATATAAATACCTGAAGGAATATACATTGAATACCTTCCTTCACAAAATCAATCCTTTGTAGGGATTCATCTCGTCCACATTTTATTTTAAAATGAGGTTTCTGCGTAGTCATGAATAAGGCATAGACAGCACCAGGCTTTATGATGGCATATAATAAAAAATAAACCAATGTTTTGCCATTAATTTGCACTCCTCTCTCTTCTGCTGCAGTTCTCTCTCATACGTGATTTCTCTGAGGAAACATTTGTGGCTCCTAGTTAAGGGTTCTCAGGATTCAGCTCGGTTCTTAGAGTTAATGTATAATGAGGCTGTAAGGTGGTGCTGAACAAGGAGACTGTGCTTTAACTAGGAAAGGGTAGTGCTAATCTATTCTGTCTGTCCATCTTGGATGAATAAAGGATTCGCTCATGGGTTCAGGGGTTGATTTAGTAAACCATCAGTCACTCTGCAGGACGGGTTGGCTTTTCTTTCCTCTGCCCATGGGTCAAACAGTGACGCACGCCCTGTCTCTTACTGGAAAACACACGCTCTTCCAGTCAGACGGGGCTTAATGGGGGGCTGAAGGGAGGAGATCTGCATCTGAAGTCAGATTAAACTTGGAATAATTCACTCCTTGATCAGTTTCCATGGCGACACAGTCATCATGTCTTTCACTTACCATCCTCCTCGGGCGAGTGAGTCTAGCCTGCAGTAGTTTGTAATGTTAGCAAGATCTCTGCACTGCCAAATAATGTTTGCTGATTCGCCTGGGGCCAAATTTGTCTGGGCAATATGGAAAACACTGAGTTGAGCTGGAAACAGGGTCCCACCAGGCCTGACTAATTGAGCAGTTTGTTTTTACCCATGTTTCAGTTTGTACTTGAGTTCTCTAGTTTGAGAAATTTAAAGCAGGGAGGGAACTTCATAAGTGCTAAGTAATTTTTAAAATCTCATTTGCTCGTTTTTTTGTAACTTTTGAGCCGTTTCACCCCTGTCCCTGGAGTTTATGACTTCCTGGCAGCCTGCTTGTTCACAGACAAATCGGTTTCCAGGCAATGGGCGCAAACATGGTTAAAGGAGCTGGGTATTATTTAGAGCGGTGGTGGAAAGTAACTTACTACATTTAGTTAGCTACCTTCCTTTAGTAGAATTTAGTGGTAGTTGAACTCAGAATTTGGATTGGATGTGACTTTATACTTTCATACTTTTTAATCCACAAAATTTATCTGACAGCTTCTATTGTTACTTTTTATATTAAACACATGATGGGCTCATAAAATATGACACAGTTTTAAACATTTAACAAGTGGCACCAAACCATTTACGCTTGTCATCCCAAACTGAAAAGCAGTTTCTTGTCACATTTTGAGTTTTTCTTCACACTGAAATATGTGACAGGTGCATTGGAGGAAAAGCACAATTTGAATAAAAATGAGAAAACTCCCACACACTGTCTCACTTCTGTGGTAAATGGATACATATTCCAGCAGTAGGTGTGACAGTGTGCAGAGTGATTTCCCCTTTGAACTTCCCAAATAACTGCTTGTCAATAATTGTTAAGGTCGAGGCCAAAAGAGGTGAAATTGCCCAGCATTTCACAAAAATGCAAAGACTAGAGAAAGCTCCAGAAAGGGAACACACATCAGAACGATAGCAGAACTTCTGTTTTTTTTTCTTTTTTATTGTTTTCTCCTGTAATGTTTCCTCCTATATTATTAATCTTATAACCTGTCAAATTTAACTTGTGAGGCTTTGGAGGGGGCTCAACCCCAAATTGTGAACCAACATAAAAGATAGTTCAAATGAGTTACAGATTGACTAGCTACAATGGTAAAATGCTGCTACTGACATTAACATTTTTAAATATAATTTATAATTTGCTCATTATTTCTAATAACATTATATATCACATGGGACATTGTACTTTTACTTTTGCTACTTTAAGTACATTTTATCAGACTTTTACTAGCAGGACTTTGAATGCAGCACTTTGACTTGTATTTTTACATAACTGCATTAGGACTTTTACTTAAGATGACCCTCTTGACTTCAGCACTGTTGCAAGCTTCCCCCTTCACACAAACACCACACACTCACTGCTGCGATGCACCCCTCCACTTCCTTCGCCCCGACCTCTGGAATCTCAAGCCCTCATACTCCTGATTCAGAGTAAAAGGAGGTGGGAGGGGGTACAACAACTGGAGGACCCGTTTATTTTGTTAGCTGTGTGCGCTGGTGTGAGGATGGTTTTCAGGATGTGTGTCTGCATGGGCGAGATGTGTATCTTGTCTTATCACAGGCCTCCACTATCTATCCGCGTAATCTGTGAACGTTGAACTGTGGATTACAGAGGATTTGTTCAGACCAGAGTGAGCCTCAGCCCAAGTAGACTGTAGATTTTGTTTGTCTGCCCGGAGCCCCTCGGCGAGAGAAAACACGGCCTGTGTTGTAGTAGAGAAGTGACTCCCCCTATATGTCTGTGCAATGCAAGGCCTCAGAAACAAATCCTTCAAGCCTCGAGCAGCCCGAGGAGAGAGAAAGAGTGAGATTTGTGTACCAAATTAAGTGAAGGGGGCGGAGGATTTAAAGAAAAGGCACAAGAGAGGGGGGGTTGTTTCTGCCCCTCTCTCCCCTTTTTCCTCTCTCCCTGCCCATCTCCTTGGTCACACACATGCACACAAGCTCACACATGCACAAACACTGACGAGGGGCTCAGTCCTGCTATGGCCACCACGGAGGAGAGCTCTCCGGTCGCGGCCACCGTTGCACCCCAGCAGCAGCCTGACTTGGAAACTAGAGTAGAACCCGGCTCAGCGGCAAAGCCTGAGCCCAGCGAGGCCCAACGTGAGCGAGCAGAGGAAAAAGAGGATGAGGACGAGGAGGAAGGGGAGCAGGAGAAGGCGAAGAGGCAGAGTTCGGACCCCGAGCGGGTGGAAGAGAGGTTCAGGATCGACAGGAAGAAGCTGGAGAACATGTTGTATGGTGAGTGGGCTCAGATGTTAAATGTCCATATTGCTGGTGTCAAACATCATAGCGTCTAAGCTCCACAGGTTTCCGCTGGAGCTACTATCTCTCACATTTTTCTCTATATGCTGCTTTCTGAAAGATACTCTCTCTTTTTGATGCCTATCATGGCCTCCCTGTGTGCTCTTCCTCACAGTCTCTGTTATCTACCTGACCCCAGGTGTCTGTCAGGGCCTCCAGCTGGCTGCGCCCTCGTTGTCACCATCAGTATAACTGCCATGCACTAAACTCCTGTTGCTGCATCACCATGATTTATCACCTGCAATGACTTATGCATTCAGAAGTCTTTTTTTTTCTTTTTTAGCTATTATCATTCCTGTCTGGCGAGCAGGGGTAACTGCCTCTGTTAGTTATCGCTGCCTGGCAGGTTTATGACAAATGCCTCCCCTGTGTTACGAGGGAGACTTTCTGACAGTGTGCTCCTGCTGCAGATAGAGGCTGATGTTTGTCTGTTTGTCCTCACGCAGACTCTTGATGGGAAAGCTTGGGCGAATTCAGCTCCGATAACCGTGGGTTGTTTCAGTCTGTGTGTGCAGGTGGGACTGCGCTTTTGCAGCTGTCTGAGCAGCCTCAGTCAGGCAGTAAATATGGTATCTCATCGCTTTAGGTGATAATCTGTCAGGCTGCACTTCACTCTGATAGGCTGAGGGATTCTCTGTTCTTTTACACGGCCCCTCTTGATTTTGCAGTTGTTATTTCATTTTTTGGTCGAGTGGGAGGTCTTTGCGTCACCAAATGCCATTGATGTGATTAGCTGTCTCCAGGCTAATTTGTGGTTGCCCCCCCCCAACCACCACTTTCTCTCCCCACCCCATAGTGTTCTCTTCCCATTCCTCAGCTCTGGCCAGCGTAACCCATAGTGATGAGGGGGGAGCCGGGGGCGTTCCTGGGTCCCCCCCCGTACCCTGTAAATGTCACCGTGGAGCGATGGCCTTTTAAAATTGTTTATGTTCCCGGCAACCTCTTGTCCCAGTTGCTTGGGAAATTTCAGCCAGTCAACATTTAAATGTGTGTTAAGTCAATAATGTTGTAAAGTCAACATTTAATCGTGGACCTCATAAAAGTACTGAGTTGTGCTAGAAATAGGGAAATATTGTGCTGCTGACCCCACACAATGTGAAAAATCACATCGCAGAAACTTTTAAATGTGTATTTTCTCGTTATCTGTCTGTTCTTTATGTTTGTTTGATTTGTGTCTTGCAGCAGCTCCAAAGCATGGAAGTGGTGAGACAGGAGAGGAGTTTTTTGAGAGGGTAAGTAAACTTCACCCTGAGAGACATTTGATTCATGTTCGCCACAATTCAGAACAAAAAAAAAGAAAATTTAGCTGCTCTCCTCGGTGAAAGCCACCGATAATCATCAGTGCATAAAGCCTCCTGGATAAATGTAGCTTACAGATCAGCGAGAGCGTCAATGCCACCATTTAAACATTTGTTCCATTCTCTGCACCCACTGATTACTGGTTTTATGGAGGTGATAATTGCAGCCTTTGAAATGCAAACAAGGCATTGTATTCTTAGATCGAAGAGAGGTGCTGTGTGTCTGGATGCGTTTTTTGTGTGCCTTCTGATTGTATGCAAGTCTTTGTGGCACTTTGTTTCTCACTCTCTCCCTTCATTGTCTGGTCCTCCACAGGTGATGAGAGAAACTGACACTCAGGTGAAATGGCCATCCAAGCTGAAGATAGGAGCCAAGTCAAAGAAAGGTGAGACTCTCACTCACTTTCACTCAGTTTCATCTCCTTCTTGTCCCAGGTTTTTCTGTTCCCAGCAATTAACTTATCATTGCCCATTTAGTATAACTTAGATCTTTTACACTTAAGCTGAACTCCATCTTCATCCATTTCCATGCAGATCCACATGTGAAGGTTGAAGGGAAGAGGGCCAATGTTTTGGAAGCCAAAAAGAAGATACTAGAAGTGCTGGAAACCAGGGTGAGCTTCACCACTGTACAGATAAATATGTTTTTTCTCGTTTTCTTTCACATTGTTGTCACTTGTGGGAGGGACAGACTTTGCAGCTACTGTGTACTTTAAAGCATATTCTTATAATATTCTACTAGTGACCAAGTTTTAAAAGGTTAACTGCATAGCACTGTTTATATAAAATCCAGGTGAACAAGGTGACTCTGAAGATGGACGTGGCCTATACGGAGCACTCCCACGTGATCGGGAAAGGTGGGGGAAACATCAAAAAGGTGATGGAGGTCACGTCTTGTCACATCCATTTCCCTGACTCCAACCGCCACAATGCTACTGGGGAGAAAAGCAACCAGGTGACACAGACTAAGGAAGCGGTTTATTGACCCATTAACTGTCAAATTAACAACGAAAGAACAGCCTCATTTGAAACCCATTTCTTTTTTCAACTTGTACCAGGTTTCGATCGCAGGGCCCATAGAAGGAGTGGAGGAAGCCAGGAGGAGGATAAGAGTGAGTGGTCATTGTATTATCTGAGCAGAAACTACCCAGGATAGATTTTTATTTGTCTCAAAACTCAATTTCTTGACTCCTGTCAAGACTGAGCGATCAATAGAATGATTAATAGAACAGCTGACACAAAGAAGATGGGTATATTTGTCAAAAAGCTGCCATCTGTCTTTGTCCATCTCACATCTCTTTATTTTCCCCTCCTCTCTCAGTCTCTTATACATCACATTCTTTGTCTTGATCCAATCTCACCCCGACCCTCGTTCTAGGACCTGCAGCCGCTGTCCTTGACTTTTGACCTCCCAGTCAGCGTGGTGCCTCAGGCTCTGCCAGATGCAGGCTCTCCACTCATCCAGCAGGTAGTGCAGACTTTGGGGGTTAGTGTGAGCTTCAGGGCGGTGCCACCCCATCCTCAGGCACCACCCACCTTCTATGAAAGCTGCTGCACCGTCTGGGGCCTGCAGGGCAACGCAGCTGCTGTCAAGGTCAGCGTCAGACATTTCAGAGAAAACTTTAACAGAAAGAAAGTTTATACGCAGTGGAATAATTCAGTTATACCACACGATATCATGCGCTCCCCTTTCAGAAGGCGACCTGCATCCTGATGGACCTGCTGCTGGGGTCAGAGGTTGCAGGCGGGATCGTGAGCAGCCAGCTGGACGTCACCTCTCAGCAGCATCTCTTCCTGTTGGGGCAGAATGGAGCTCACTTCCTGACTGTCATGCACCAGACGCAGACCCAGATCATCCTACCAGACCTCAGTGGCCCTCAGAGTCCCCCGTCCCTGCTCATCCAGGGAAGCCCTGACGGAGTGTGTCTGGCTCGTCAGCAGCTCATGGTACAGAGTGTGGTGTTTTACTTGTGTTCAGGTGGTAATGTGCTAAAGAACAATCCTGAGACGAAATCTTCCTTCTCTGCTGTAATAACAAATTCTCTCAAGCTTTCTTTGTCTGTTGTTTTTTTTTTTTTACTCTGCGTGATTACATGTGGCTTTGTGTTCACATCCAGGACTGTCTGCCTGTGTGTTTGATGTTTGACATGCGTGAAGATGGGGAGGCAGATCCTTGTAAGCTGGCTCAGATGATGCAAAACCTGGGAGTCTTCATTAGTGTCAAGCCCAAAGTAAAACAGACCAGCAAGGTACTTTACAACGTTATCGATGCAGCCTTGCTCCTTTGTTATTATTCGAATCACCTCCATCTAAAAGAAATGGTAATTTTGTTGTTTTGTTGGCTGCCAGTCCCTTCTTTTAAAATTCACTTTCAATCTAGGATTACACTGAGTTTGTGATTGCTTATTTCATAAATACTGGATTAAATAAAGAATGTCTTTTGAAATATTTCAAAATGCTCACTTTGACTTTGGATGAAAAATTACTCTGCCCTGCAGACCTGCATGTTGTGGTGTGCCGAATACTGATGTAAAAGTCTCTTTTGGTGTATATTTATCAGTCAGTGGTAGTGAAAGGTCTGGAAAGGAACATCTCCTGCCTTTATGAGGCCCGCCGTCTGCTCCTTGGATTGGATTCCTGCGAGACTGCCAAGGTAACCGAGACGACCCCTGACCCCGTGTTAGCCGGCAGCGGGCTGACCAGCTATTGGCTCAACATGTTGCTGCAGCAGCTTCGTCTTTCGGAGCAGGGTGAGCATGCACATATACAGCATATAGACATGTTTCTATCCTAATATATTGGAAATTTGAAAGCGACTATGTTTGGAGTGTCAGTGTTTAAAGGTTGAGCAAAAAAAGATTCGGCTGCAGTGGATACTGCTCACTCCACAGAGTCAACCTCGAGAGAGATGAATGTGATGAAAGCAACAAATAGACTGCACTAGTTCTCATTTGGACTGTAAATCTGTGTGTGTGTGTGTGGTGGGGGGTTACAAACAAAAAACAGTGGTGGAAAGTAAAGTAAGAACTAACAACATTTCACATAAGGGCATACTGGTTTTAGGTGAAATGCAAAGCAAGCACAAACACCTTCAAGTAATGTCATGTGAATATTCAGAAAGGGAAGAACAAGACTGTGTACCAATAACAGCAGCAGTATCTCTTTTCTACATACATCTAATGCTGCATTTCTGATACTTTGATGAAGTAGTCTGATTAATCTGTCCACATATACAATCTGCTGGTTTCAGCCAGTATTATACATATACATATATTTATATTTTAATGGTTTCCTGGTAAAAGGAACATTAGTATTCATGTATAAATCTACTACTCTTTCAAAATCTTTGTAAATACACTGACATTTTTGGTATTTACAATCAGCATTTGCACACATGCAAGATGAGATCAAGAAGAAACATGATGTTTCACCACGTGTCTGTTTCTTATGTCTACCTGTGTTACTACACATAAAATTAACTTTTACAAACCATCATGTCCCCCCCTTGTTAATCAGGCTCTGCACCTGCTCCAACTCCAGAGGTGCCCAATGGCACAAAGCCCCGTCCCTCACCACCGCCGGGTCTCACCCCTCCTCACGACGAGGGGAGGACGGCACTGAAGGGAACAGACAGCCGGCCACTGGAGAAGGTCTGTTACTGTTTATAGTCAAACGCTTCCTGACAGTTAACTTAGTAGAAATGTGAAATGATCTCTTCTTATTATTCAGATACTTGAAAATGAGGACCTATCTGGCCAATCAGAGGATGAAGCCCCCAAGGTCGGGGCGATGTCATCATCGGAGGCATGTGATACAGTCAGCAGCATCAGCAGGGTGGGGCTGACGGTTCGGAGGGGGAGTCTCCAGGGTCCTGAAGTTACCAAGGTTTTCGTCCAGGGCAGACGCCATTCAACGGGGCAGGCACAAACATGCAGGTGAGCATTCACAGACACTTACACTGACATTTTGTTGGCCTAAATAAAATCCCTGCTGACTCACCCTAATCATAAAGTAAGCACAATTCTAGCCTTAACCAAAAACCATGTCAGCACCTAAAAACAAATGACTGACCTTGTGGGGGATCAAGATTTTGTCCTCAGGTGAAGGCTGATTCCTCACAATGACTGTGGGCAGATTTTTGCTCCCTACAGCATGATTAATACACACACACACACACACACACACACACACACACACACACACACACACACACACACACACACACACACACAC
>JBAJHX010000053.1:14116117-14131110 GCA_037176925.1 Amniataba percoides | reverse complement strand
CACACACACACACACACACACACACACACACACACACACACACACACACACACACACACACACACACACACAGTATTTGGTGTGCAGTTTTACTGGGGCAGTTCTTTCTTAATACACTCCATACTTACACAGCTTTGTAATTTCATCTTTGATATCAAAGGGTAATTCCATACCAAGAGTAATGCAGCTGTTGCTCTGTAGGGGAAGAAAGAGTTCATAAGCTCAGAGATGTTACACAGCCGTCACAATCTAACTTAGCCTTGCCTCATCATCTGTGTGTGTGTTTGTGTCTCCTGAATGTACCAGATTGTTGAACACAGAGCTTGAGGGAGGGAGGAGTGAGCGGAGGAACAGCCTGAGGAGAGACGTGATGCTGGCTCAGGATGTTTGCGCTGACTCATCCAAGGCCGAGGTGAGGAAAAACAGGAATCACATCTTTTTTTTTAATCTGGTCCCACAAAATCATGAATTGCATCCATGGAAAACTTATTTAGCGACCACTAAATGTAATTGGAAAGACAAAGAAGTATCTTTGAACCCCAGTGTTTTGGAGATAATTTCTTGCAGGGGATGAGAAAGAAAAAGAGGGGAAGAGATCTAGTGCCTCAAACCTCTGTTCATCAGGAGAAAATAGATTAAAAAGGGCATTTTATTTGTTATTGTATAACCTATTGATTTGCACATCCCTGACCCTGCGCAATTCCATTTTGTGAATCGATTTTCATGTTTATTTGCTTTCCTTGTTATTTGTCATCTCTCACTCACAGAGGTTATTGCACGGAGGATTAACAAGTCTACCGCTGCAGCAGCAGGAAGTGGCAGGTTCCCCTCCGCCTGTCCTCAGTAACCAGGGAAAAAATAATTCAATTTCATGCATTATTTACCCACACTATTTCCTGTTTGTGCTTTGTAGGGTTATGACTATGAGAGGAAGAAACTGCTGGCAACCAGAGGTTAGTGCTCCAAACTAATTAATTTAATTTTTCTTCCTGTCTGACTGTGACTTCAGGAGCTCTGCACGGGCTTCTGCAGCAGGAATGCTTAAACCAAGCAAGCTTTTTTTTATTGAGCTATAGCTGCTGTAAACTTCAGATAAATATATCAAAAACACATTTTGCAGGGGAGTTTGGTCTAAAATACTCACTGGCTATTGTTATTTTGCTTGTCTAACAGCTACCCATATACAACCAAGCTGTTGTTTTTGGAGTTGAGCAGAGCACAGATTGGAAAAGTACTTCAACTCAACATTTCAAACAGCACTTAATCAAGGAAATAATTTCAGTTTGCTGTAAAAGTGTACGAGTTTTGCTCATATTGTTCTTAAAACACGATTTAATGTCGTCTGATTATACAGGATGAAGTAGCCTTTTTTGCTTTATTCAAACACATTATGGAAGCAATGCATTAATACCCTGAGCAGAGGCAGGGACTTGATAGAGGGGGCTCATTTCTGCGCTGCTGACTGCCAAGACAACTGATGAAGGGGACCTGTTTATGGGCTGCACTGTGCCAAAGTTATAATAGAGTAGCACTGGCACTCCCACTTAATTCACATGGGGCAGATACACAATGCAGACAACACACGCACATGCATCCAGTCACTGCTGCGTGCGCACCCTCATACACACACGCGTGGACAGACACACACACACACACACACACACACACACACATAGAGGAAACGCTACATCATCCATCATGCAGAATGAGAGATACTGGGAAGATCTGCAGCCAAATGGTACTAAATTCCCTCAGTGTTGCTTTATGGGATTATGAATTAGCAGTTTGAATGGGCCATCTGCCTCACAGTCATTAAGACACCCATATGCCAGTATATGAATGGGACATTTACTCACATAAACACACACACACACACCAACAACAACCCACCAGTTACAATCCTATTGATATCGCACTCTTTGGAGTGCTGTTACTGTTTTTTATCACACATTCACACATGGATCCTGTTCCGGTGCCAAAAAAGGCCCAGGGTCACTTGTTTGTCATCTGAGAGTGTGTTTCTGTCTCAGTCTCGGCAATTTGAGTTTTATTAAGTATGCCACATGCTGGCGAGGCGAAGCACTGTTTGTGATTCATTATTTAACACCTGAACCCAGCTTGTCCATTTCAGAGTATCAGAGGAGACGCAGGAAACCTGCAGTGCTTATTCATGATGGACAGACTGTGACTAAATGTAATATTGTATGGAACAAACACAGAATCAGTGTGAACTTTACTTTTTTGAACTAAGCGCAGCTCTTTGAAAACGTTCTCCCTAAAGCTGCTATAATCCATATCTTTAAAAGACTAAATGTAATACTGTGTTAGTTTTATGTAATTTTATTATAATATATTCACTCACACCACTTTCATTAGTGTTGTTTCCACATGAAAAAGGCAATGGTTTCAAGCAAAAGGCTGTGATAAACCCCCAGTATGCACAAACTGCAGTTAGTTACTAGCTGGTAAACTTAACAAAACATTTAGCAGTTGAGGAACCAGATATTTCTCTTGGGAGTTGTCGGGGAGCAACACAGCTGAAGGAAGAGTAAATATTGGATTCATATTCACCATGTGGCCTGTATTGTCCTTCTGTGTGTTTGCATGTGTCACGTCAGCCATGCAGAGGAAACCTGTGGTCACCGAAGTCCGGACGCCCACAGACACCTGGAGCGGCCTCGGCTTCTCCAAGTCCATGCCAGCCGAGGCCGTCAAAGAGCTCCGCAACATCAGCCGACGCAGCTACAAACCCTACCTGAGCACCATCAATAGCCAGCAACAGGTGCAGAATGAACGTCATGCTAAATTGACATCCGGCCTTTGAACCTAGACTGGAAAAATGGACTTCAGCTTAACGTTTCATTTGCCCATTTTTAGCTTGAGCTGGCTCGGCTTACTTTTGCTGAACTTGCTGAAATCTTTTGAGCCGCCAGAGCTGTTTTTTTGTTGCAGTGCAGTGAAACAAGCAACCCTACTGCGGCCCACCGACACGGTCTCATTTATTGGTATGCCCTCTAACAGTTTAAAGCATTTATCTCACTGTGTGGTAAGCACTGCCAATTTGTACGCTCAATTACCTGGGGCCTGATACTATCGCCTCAGTCAACACAGCCACTCCTCGGCAACCTGTTTACCTGGGCTGCTTCAGCTCATCTCCTCGGCTCTTTAAAAGCCTCCTGAGCAGCCGCTCTCTGGATGCTCAATAGCTGGCAATGGAGAAGCCGTTCACTTAGGTTAATAAGAGCAAGAGGCATACCTCCTACGAGTTCAATTTTCTGAGAACCAGGCAGCAGTGAGGAAACATTTGCGATGCCTGCTGCATTGATCATTTCCAGATTGTGCTGCTATCACAGGTCAGCCAACAGGAGCAAATGAGCTGGTTTAGAAACACGATTAATCGCCATTCTCTTTAAATCTTTGGATCCATAGGGATCATGTCCGCTGAAACATCCGCACTCAGGGAGAATATGTGAGCGCTTGTAGCTGTTTGTCCCATGACCTCTAGCACTGACAAAGAGAGGAGAGATGAGAGAACGGGATAGTGACAGAAGTATATGTTCGCAGATGAAAGAAACACTGGTTAATATTTAACACTGTCACAATTTCTCTCTCTTTTTGTTTCCGCCTAGTCGTGGTCTGCTCAGGCGGGGAAGGCGGTGACTGGCAGCGACTCCGAGAACTGGAGGGACAGACGCGGCTCTTCATCCCTGCCTGTCTCTTCCTCCTCCTCCTCGTCCTCTTCCTCCTCCTCCCCATCCTCACCTCCGTCTACTTTCTCCTCATCTGCCTCCTGCTTCCCTGCATTTGCATCCTCAGGAAATAGAGGCAGAAATGACAAACCCTGTGAGTCTCCCTGTTTCGTGTGCGTTTTTAAAGAGGAAAAGAGTTAAGACTTTTTTTTCCCTCTGCCACGTTTGACCTTTTCCTCTGAACTCTGATGTCTAGCGGAGAGCTTCCCGAGCGACGGCAGCTACTTTGAGGGCGCGTGCCAGTCGAGGAGGGCATCAACCTGCAGTCAGCGGAGCCCCTCCCCCCACATGACGGACGACCTGCCCGAGCTGCTCAGCCAGCTTGGCCTCATCAAATACATCGACGTGTTTGAACAACAAGAGGTAAACGTGTTGATGTGCGCGGTGAATCTCTTTTCTAAGCGCAGACCTTCTCAATAAAGTGCGGAAATAAAATCGCCATCATTGCTTACATTAATTTTAAGTTGGGTTGTGCAGCGTGGGAGAACTTGTGCCGCCGCAGAGCCTGAAACACACAGATGCACACAAACCAGAGACACACACACACACTCTTGTCCCCCAGCCAAAAGTGTTATGCATTATGAATGAGCATCATGATGCAACTGCTTTCTGTACTCATCCAGATTGACTACCAGACATTCCTCACTCTGTCTGATGAGGATCTGAAGGAAGTGGGCGTCTCCACCTTTGGAGCCAGACGAAAGATGCTGTTGGCAATCTCAGGTGAGAAGCTGATGTCCTCGCTTGGACTCGGATCTGCCTCTCCATCTGTTAACGAGGTAGACGGCGCTTGCCTCCTGTCGCGATAATGATTAAGTTGTTTATCCTCCATTCTAGACCTACACAGGAGCAAAAGGAGGCTCTCGGACACGCCCGCAGTGAAGCCTGGCTACCTGGAGGGCGGCGCTAGTGGTCGCCTACCACGGATCGTGGATCTTGACGTCGCGGCTCAGAGTAACCGCTGGTGAGAGGAGACACTGACCGTCTCTGAGCTTCCTCTGACCGACGTGGAGCAACTCAGCGTCTGAACAAGTGTACAGGGATACTGTTGCCAGTGCAGAGGTCTACCCGGCTTGTTATTCACCGTGAATGGATAAGCATGAGGTTTCCCTGAAGAGCAGCAAACACTGTGGAATGAATCCAGTGCCTTTAATCTACAGCCATACCCCAAAGCTTTTTATACAACACGAAGACAAGGAAGGCTTTCCTTCCAAACCTCTGATTTTACAGGAATCCAACTGTACGAAATGCAAACGAACATGGGAACATGTCGATCCTTTGTGGTGTCTTTCTTATGCAATCTACCACTCCTGTGCTTAGGTTGTTCATTTTAACTCTTAGATTTATGCAATTGTAAATAGATATTTACAAAAAATAAATGACATTGTACTTTAAAGGTGATGATCATTAAAATGTTGCTGTCACCGTTTACCCAACTAGACTGTATTTTTTTGGGGCCTCTTACTCTTTACTAGAGGGATGATGGGAAAAGAGCAGGGGAAACAACTCTGGAAGGCACAGAAAGGTCCACATCCAGTCTCATACCAGGGCTACTGCTATTACATGGTCAGCACCTTACAGCCCTCAGCACTGCAGGTTTGCGTTTAACACCACATGCAGCTGGCAGTCATGTGAACTGGCCCTGCGCTCAAAGCCAGGATCAGACCACCAGAGGGCACTGGTGTCACACACTGTGCTTAGAAATTCAAGTCACATTTGTGTTACATGAAAAATAATGGATTTGTTTGGGGGGAGAAACACAGTGACAGCAGCATTAGAGCTCCTGGTGGACGAGGCAGAGCTGGCTTTGAAATATACAGTAGCAAGAATCAGATAAGGGGAAAAAATGAATTAAGAAACGCAAATGCATTTATTGGCGTGAGGGTAATGTGACACTCTTTTCAATGTGGTTTGGTCTCGCCTGACTGCTCACCTGAAAGTTCCAATTTAATTTATCATTGTTGCCAGAAGTGAAGCCACTGGAACCGCTTATGAGTTGTTTCCTGTTTAATTTATTTAGCAGAGGGCTACACCCAGCAATTTAGTGCTATCAGAGGGACCTCGCTGGCAAAGTATTAACGAGACCGGTATAATCTCTCTCTAAATGTGCACATTTGCAATGGGGTTGTTGGTTACCACATCGAAGTGAATGATCCAGGAAACCTCCACCGGGGGGCATGAGGGGGTCTGATCCGTTCAGACGCTCCACAAGCTGGCTGCTGCAGCGGCAGCCGAGCATGAAAGAGAGTGTGAGTGGAAGTGGTGGGCTGTGACAGATTAGGGAGAGATGATCCCTGCTTATTACAATGTCTCTGCCAATTACATAGGCAGGCTTTAGACCCGTGATCCTCAAATCTGGTCCTTGGGCTCTGGAGCACTGCTGGATTTCTATTCTGTCAGGTAGTTAATTGCACTCTCCTGTGGTTGTGGGCTCTAAATCGGTCCTTGATCACACGGCTAGAATGACAAACTACCTGGAAGAACCAGCAGCACTGTGGACCCTTAGGACTCTGGAGAGCCACTTGGACTTTTCACCTGCTAAAGTGGCAATCTTTGCACAAGCCCCAGTTACATGGAAGGTTTGGAAATGAAGGCGTGAGCAGACTCCATTTGCAGTCTGTTTTTTTTTTTTTCATTCAAGTGGTCTAAACTTCTTCACATTACGAAAATGCAGTGAAAGTTCAGATTCAGTATTACAGGAGATGGATTTAAGTGTGTAAAGACAGTCTTAAACTGGCTATAATCAAAATGTGTCTATCATTAATGGATCAAATCATATTGAAGAACTTGCAGTCACTCTGCTGCTCTAAATTCAGTATATTTCAGTTTTGGTTTGTGGTCCTCAACTTTACTGTTCTGCTTTGCTCTCATTGCTCTCATTAGTATTGTTTTCAGCCACAGCATGCAGTTGTTTTTATCAATAGCGCCCTAAAATGACAAGCAGGCAAAGTCAGCGACCAGCTGATGAACTTATGTGACCATTTTGCACCTGAAGGGTAAGATACTTCCCTCAAAATGTGGACAAATTGAATATCAAAAGCAAAGGGGTAAAATGAGAGTGAATATTTCCAGCAGGTTTGATGATAGTGATGTCCGAGGTTTCTGATTCCCTCATATTCAGTCCATTAATCAGCTACTTAAACTCACTATAAAAACAGCTGTGCCGCACATACAAAAAAACCCCAAACAAAAATATCGCTATGTAGGTATTAGAAAAGTAAGATATGGTTGTTACAGTGGTTTATCACCGATCTAGATTCACAGTAAAAGACTTCTAAAAGGTGAAAGTGACATTTCACATTAAACTTCATCAAGCTGCTACTACGACTACCACAAACTGGGTGAAACCCCCCTGCTCATCGTCAATCACTGATCTCCATGGAAAGATCCGGGCTGATGGGAGGACCCACCTGACAGGGAAGTCATCTGCGGATAATAAAAAAAGCAGTCAATAGAGAAATGAAACAGAGGAATGGAGTGCCCTGAAGGTAAAACGCAACCACGCATCTCCCTTACTGAGATGATGATGAAACTCACTCCAGGAGAGTGAGTGGGAGAGTGGAGGGAAATAAAAGCAATAATGAAAGAGAGAGTGACAGAGAGAGAGAGACAAAGTGAGAGACACGAAGAGAGAGAGAGAGTTTGTGTTTGTGTGTGTGTGTGTGTGTGTGTGTGTTGGGACAATAGGAGTTGAAAGTGAGCCGTGGTGCGTAATAGATGTGTCTTGTGTTGGCTGAAGTTACAGAGAAGAGAGGAACATAAAACTGCTCTCTGAAATGCTAATACTTGGGGTACTGGATCATTTTACTATATTCCTAGCTCAGTGATATGAATTATCGTTGCAACTCCTGATTTTTTCTCATCTAATTTTCGACAGGAAAGATGATAAGCAGATTTTCCAAAAGTGTCAAAACTTTTCCTTTCAGATGTTATTGGCTTTGTTTCAACATCATGTTTTTATGCTAAAAAGTAAGATAAAGCAAACCTAAGGCATACTACTAACTCTTGCAGATGTGGATTAAGGTGCAGAAAAGAAGATGCACACACACGGTGAAAGGTGAACAAGTGAGACATTTTCTGTACAGCTTTTGTCCTGTAGTCCAATGACGATGAAGAAGATGCTGCACTAGACAGGGCCCCAAGATTGGGTGATTATACACCCTCCACAGCCTCGGGCATAATTTGACGCACATAGTTAAGCCCATTGTCTATTGGATCTGACAGAGTGTGTTGTGAACTGCTGAATAGGCTGTTTCGAGCCAGAAGATTCGGCCGTCCTTTTAGCCTCCGATTGTTGGTACAATGTGTTTTCAAAGTGCTGAGCAGGCTTTTTCAAGCCAGTGGGGTCAGCTGTCCCATTAGCCAGTGATATTACAAAAACACTCATTAAGCTTTTATGTTCTTTTGGGCACTGCTGGCTTTGTGATTCTCCTCTCTCAAAGGCAAATGATAAGAGTATTTTCTGCTGCTACCATTTATGTCTGCTTCTAACAGGGGAGACTGCTTTCTCAAGGTTGGAAAAGGTCAGAACTGATGGAGGGCTTTGATTGTTCTACTGCAGAGAAATCTGAGCTTCAGAAAAAAATAAAACCAAAAAGCATGAGAAACTCACATAAATGCATCTCAGGTCTCACGGCAAGGAAGGAGATGTGTTTTTATTTCATCATGACTCGGTGAGATAAGATGAAATGTGCTGAAAATGGTACATCAGCAGAACAACAGACACATGGACACAGTCCTGTAAGGTTCAAAAGACACCCAAAGTGCCACTTTACTTAAATTTTCAAAGTTACAAATAAAAATTCACTTAGTTGACATGGTGAAGATTTCAAATTTAAATCACTGAACATATCCAATGTTGGGAGGCAGAGCAGAGCCTCCTCTCTGCTCGCCGGACTTCATTTGTCCTCCCAGCTCAGGAGCAGCTTCTTCCTCTAGTGTCTATGCACAGTCAAACCGCCTCGGCAGGCCTACTGACCAATTAGCAAAAGAATAGCTGGCCAAGACGCCGCATTTTTGGACTGTGGGCCTTGCAGTTCGCTTGTCTACACGCTCTGCAATGCAACTTCCTACCTCCTGAGATTGGGAGAAGAACCAAAAAGACACTAGACAGCATCAACATAGCAACAAAGTATTGTAGCAGCCAAATAGGCATCACTTTCTGTTTGAGATGCATAGAGCTAGACCTGGCCAGGTAAATCTCTCTTTTACAGAAACACGATGAGAAACATGCAACAACAACGACAATACATCATTAATCTCATTGCTTCCTGGGCTTTCTGGGACATTCAAGATCAACGATTAAATAATTTACAATCCTCCATGAAGAAACAGAGAGATGGGGGGGAGCATCTCAGAGCCTGGGAACGCGTTGTGGAAACATCTTTGAACACTCGAAGGAGCCCGACGGTGGAACACAGAACATGAGAATGAACCGCTGATGGAGGTACAGGGAAGGTAATCCACAATCTGGCCTTCCTGGAGGAAAACATATTTACATCCAGTACATCGGCTAATGTATCTGGGCTCACAGACTGACCAGAGGCTCTGACATGGACATATCGAGTTAGGAGAGAGGGACGGAACAAGAGAGGGAGATGGAGGGAGTAGCAGAGAAAATAGAGAAGTGAGTCCATGTTAGGAGAGGTTAAAGATCGCAGGTTTGGGGAAAGGTAGAAGCAGAGAAGTGGACAGCTTGAGCAGAATTCTAACAGGGTCTTGACAGTTGTTGTTGAAATCTAATAGGTTCTCTGTTTTCCATCTGAGGAAAGAGCAAAAACACTTGAAAAGAAAGAGGTCGGATGAGGTTCACTGGAGAGAGAGATATGGATAAGGGACGGGGATTACAGGAGCAAGTTCAGGAACCAAAAGATGGACTGCTGCCAAGGTAACTGGAGGAGGAGACATTGGAATGGCTTCAGATCTGTGCTGAGTTTCCTGGTCGGCTGATGGCAGAGTAAAATGGTGCGGAGCTACCAAACGTAGCCGATCTCATCATCCTTGTCGTCTTCCTCGTCCTCGTCGTCCTCGATGGCTCCTCGGGGGTGAATCCGGCCCCGTCTCTTCTTCTGCCGGCTCCGCCCGCTCTGTGATGGCTCCTCCTCCTGGTCATCGAGAAGAATGACTGCACCACCGCTGCCAAAATCTCCTGACGTCTCCTGGTCCTCATCTGTATAGAGATGCACAAACAGAAATGGATGGGTTTGAAGCACTGAAAGAGTAACTGAAAGTTGTTTAGCTCAGCACTTGATACAAATTTTTTTCGACATGTTCATGGTCCTTAGAGGATTAATCATAATGTCACTGGTGATCCTCTAACTTTACCCGTTGCATCAAGGCAAACATTTACCTTGTCCTGTGAAATATCACATATCTGGATGGATGGCACAGGCTTTGCAAGGACTTTCATGGATTCTAGATGATGAATCTTACTGTCTTTTATCATCTCCCTGACTTTTTGTTTGGGGCTACTATAAGGCAGAAGTTTCTGTATTTTTAATCAAATGTCTCAACAACAGCTGGATGCATTTCCATGAAATGCAGCATAAACTGTAATAACACTGGTAAAGTTTCATCTACTGTTGTTATTAGTCAATTAAAAAAAAGTGTCTTATATGATCCACATCAGCCTTAGCTGTACTTTGTCAGTTTGACCTTAATGAGACAACCATCTATGATTATGACCAGTATATTCTGATACTCTACAGGAAATAAATGGAGGCACAGAAGAATGAAAGTAGCCGCTTGCCTCTTGTCCATCATTCCTCCATTCAACACAACACAGTCGAGGGGTTGCTTAACTAACCAGCCTCAGTGGTGTCAACATCAAGCTACAGCTCCAAACATTTTGCTGTTAAACAAATGTTTTTTGCACAAGCATTGAATCCTGTGTAACTACAGTGTGAAGAGGAGTCATTATCTCAGCTGCTGCCTCCAGCATTTTGTAAAATTGGGACCTTAAAATCCTTCGGAGTTCAGCTCAAAACAGCCTATTTACACCTGGGTACAAGTGTACTCGGGTTGAGTGGCACTTGCAGTGGTAAAATCAGTTTGGTGTCCTTCTGTGTAGACTATCGAGCGGAGAGCTGCTGCATTGCTACCTGTTTGTTCTATGCAAGGCCGAGCGGGAGAAGACCAGGCTGCTGCAGCCTGAGGCCACTCAGCCAGAGTTAGATGAGCTTGTTAGACCGGAGACAAAGGATGGCTGCTGTCAGTGTGTGTGTGTGTGGTGACCAGAGAGACACCTCATCAATATTGGAAGCTGCAATTACTGGCTTTGGACTAGACTGGCATTCGAGAGCCATAATCTGTGACTGTGAGTTGGTTGTTTGATTGGTAATCAGTATGTCTGCCCGGATTCTTTCTTGCTAATTATTGTTCTTTTTTTTCTGCAGTGAAATCCCTCGGACATTGATTTGCAGCAAAGTGCCTCTATTGGCTTTTTGGCCACTCCCTTTGAATTTCCACTGCCAGCTTGTTAACTATGACTTTGACATATCAAAACACTTAATTATGTATATTCTCTAAATGCACATGTCTAAATGCATGGATGCCAGGATTAACCAGCAGCACAAGTGTTTGTTCTCTTCCAAAAGGTGCAACTCAGCCACTGCTACAAATTCATGTTTATAACAAATCTTTTGACTCTGCTCTCTGCTGACATGCATGACGGATTTTCCTACTTGACTTGCAAGACGCTGGTGTTTTATCAAAGCTACATAAGCGGAATATCAGAGAAAGATAGAATCAGACTTATGACTGATAGTAAACCAGCCAGACAGACTCCAGAGGCACGCCTAATGTTATCTATTTCCTAAACGATCACTGATGCGGAGAGATACAGGGGAGATACTGAGCAAATAAATGGAACAAAGTTGGAATAGGGATGCTCTCCCTGTTTCTGTGGTACATTATGTTTTAAACAGAAGCTTTGCAGTCTCTGTTGTGTTTAGCAGCACCAGATTACAAAGGGAGAGAGGAGACAGAGGAACAGCCGTCCACCTGGATCAAAGAGCTAACTCTGAAAGACAGCTAGACAAATGGGAGCCAATAAGGGCAAACACAACACAACCAAAGTCATTACCCATAAGTGGACATGCGGGTGTGTGCATGTGCTGGCTTGATCTGTGTGTGTGTGTGTGTGTGTGTGTGTGTGTGTGTGTGTGCTGTGGTCTTACCGCAGTTGGGATTGCCTTGTTTTCTAGAGCCAGCGATCTCGTTGCCATATTTATCCACACACCAACACTGACCGGTGCTGCCGTGACACTGGGTTGGTTTGAAGTAGCCCTCCTCGGTGCAGCGTGGGATATACGAGCCTAAAGATGGAGCGATGAAGGAGGAGAGGGCGGGGGATTGCAGGAAAGATGAGAGAGAATGGAAGAAACGAGGGGGAAAGAAGGTTAGAGAGGTGAGAGAAAGTAAATAAACAGCGGGTAAGAACATTCAATTGACAAAAATAGAGGGATAGGACCAGAAGCCTCCTCAGCAGAGGTTGTGTGTCCTGTAGTTGTGACCGAAGTTCTTGTGTATTCACAGAAGGAGATCAACAATCAATTACTGCTGTGAAGGTTGCCGGACAACAACCATACATCCTGCTTAAAGGGAAGCAGTCACTTTCAATAACACACACACACACAAACACACACACACCACACCTAGTCCCGTTACCTTCATTTGACCCAGTCCAAGCTCATTTTTCATGCTGTTTTGTTGTGAGCTGGAACACTGAGCGATCTGCCCGCTGGGGACAGATGACATGTGTACAAAATGTCCGGACGTGCTTGATAGTGAGTGTGTGTGCACTGTATGTTTAATGCTGCTGGTTTCTTTTGTCTGCCTGAAACTATTGAGAAGAATGCATGATAGTGTGTGCGCGTGTGCATTTTTGCGTGCGGCCATGTTGGTTTATCATGAGGAATCTGTGACTGACAGCCATCAATCAGCTGAACTGACCTATGAGGCTCTTCCTTCGACTCTGATTCTGGATCCTGCTCTTCTCAGTTTGACAAGGCAGTCCTGCAACCAAAGAGCACACAAATCAGCTTAAATAAATGAGCGTTTCACATTTCAGTGATGAACCACGATTAGGGTTCATCTGCTATTGGAATTTTTCCCCACAATTACATTTTAATTGCTAGCTTTCTCATTTCTGTCCAAATAAGCAAAGAAGTAAAACCTGTGGTTTGATTCTGATTTTTTTTACTGCTTGCCCTTGTCTCTCTTATTTCAGTGTCCAGCAGTCGGTTTCTTAATATAACTCTCCCTCTGTTCTCACCCTCCGGTTTCTGGAAGCAGTAGCACCACTCGTTGTTAGACAGCTTGCCGTCTTTGAAAGAGTCACAGGAGTTGAAGAGGGGCTTCATGCACAGCTCATACTTGTCCAGGTAGATGGCACTCAGCTCTGATTGGTCCAAGAGGAGGTCAAAGTTCATGTCCAGTTTGTTGAACATCCAGCCCAGTGAGTCCTTACAGATGGGCAAGATGCTGGTGTCAAAGTCTGGAGTGAAGAAAGAATAGAAAGGAAAAAAAAATAGATGGAGAAATTGTTCGAGTGAAACGTTTTTGAACATTTTGGACATGAACTGTAGAACATGTCCAGGTCACTTACATTTTTATCTTTTTCAAATAGCGTGCTGAGATTTCAGTGTGTATGCTAGAGTGAGCGTGAGTGTGTGCAGTGGCAGAGCTGAGATGTGTTCAGACATGTTGACATTACAGAGAACAGAGCGGGGTCGCTGTCAACAGCACCGCCGGCCCTCTTGAGGACTGAAAAGAGTGGCTGCTCAGAAACACACACACAGACACACACACACACACGCCTATTGCGGGTGGATGTACTCACGTCCAGTGGCGGTGTCAAAGCTGTCAGAAGATTTGAGGTCTCTGTTGGCATCGAGGTGGAGAACTCCAAACCAGTCCTTCAACCTGGCAGCCAGACTGTGCAGCTCTGTGTCAGTGCAGGCTACACACACACACACACACACACACACACACACACACACACACACAGAAACAAACACAAAATAATGAGGAAAGGGGAAGCTGTCAATCTACTGCTGTCATCAGAGGGAAAAAAACAATTCTTTTCTTGCTCCTTATCAAAAGTTCATTTCATTTCAGCTGTGTACTTTTTCCTCTCTCTGTTCTTTCTTTTCTTTCTCTCATCCAACTCTTCTCCTTGAGTAAACACAGTGGAGTGATAACACGTGAGCGGCCGCTATCGCTTGACTGTTACCATAGGAACTCAATCTGACATGCACATTCACACACACAAATACATGCACGCACGCCGGGTTTTCCTCGTCTGCTGTCATCTCTATCGGTTCACCATTTAGTGTTCTTGTACCAATGATTGATTTTATCCGTGTGGGAAACTACACACACACACACACACATCGCAGCTGATGGACAAAGGTCTGCATGAAATCCCAAATGTCATCTGAGAGGAAGAATAAACAGATGTCCTGCAGCGAGAGGCCACTTCAGATCTTTGTGCGTGTTTGTGTTTTTATGCACGATCACACTCCTCTGCGCAACTAAAAAGAAAGCCCGCCCGACACTGCCAAGCAAGTTGATGCTACTCCCCATGCAACTACCCAAAAAGGGCACAAACTGAGCAATATATTTAATGATAGTCCTTATTAAAAGTATAAACCAGCCTCTGTCGCTGTTCCTGCAGCCTCGTGGGACTGACAGTGTCTGCCTGCAATTCAAGCAGACCTCTGCCTCTGCCTGTCTCCCTCTGCATCTCTGTCTGTCAATCTCCGTCTTCTTTTTTCTTTCTCTCCTGCATGTGATTGACATAGCCCCCCCCCCACCCAATTCTGCTTCTTTTGAGAGCTTGATAAATGTGCCTGAAGGACAAGAGCCATTCCCCACCTCACACTCTAGCTTTGTCCTGGCAGATGGATAATGCAGAGGGAGGTTGTAAATATTCCTGCGGCACTCTGAGGTGGTTTGCCAGGAAACATGCAAAGGTTTAGAGTGTTCAAAGAGTTGTGGCTACATAGAAATCAGGATTTTAGGGTTTTATCTGGAGAATGACTTCTAATTCTTTGATGTAGCATAAGAAATCACAAAAGAAGCAAAAACCCACATGCAAATACACTGAATCCTACAGACACATCAGGCAGAGAGACTGATAATCTTATCCAAAGTGTCTCTCTCTCACACACGCACACACACACACACACACACACACACACACACACACACACACACACACACACACACACACACACACAC
>JBAJHX010000053.1:14105044-14115242 GCA_037176925.1 Amniataba percoides | reverse complement strand
TGTGTGTGTGTGTGTGTGTGTGTGTGTGTGTGTGTGTGTGTGTAGGTGTGTGTGTGTGTGTGTGTGTGTGTGTAGGTGTGTGTGTGTGTGTGTGTGTGTGTGATATAACCCTTCAGGACCAGACGGATTTCAGGATGAGACATTTCAGAGTGCTCTTCATTTTCACCGTGCGGAGCAGAGATAGAGGGAGCAAAATACCAGCAGCTAAACAGTGTCTGTCTTCAATTAGAGTTCTTCATCTGGCATTTCGCTCTTGCTTTATCCCCCCCGTTCATTTATTTTGACCGTTCTTAATCACCACACCAAATTTCTCCCTCGCTGTCTTCCTTTTCTGTTGCCACTCACAGCTGTTTGGATCTCTCTCTGCTTTCGTGAGTCTTTTGTTGCCTTTGAGGACTTCTCTCTCATTTCAAGCGTTGCCTGTTCATTTTCAGTCTCTCTCTCTCTCTCTCTCTCTCTCTCTCTCTCTCTCTCTCTCTCTCTCTACCTCTGTCAGTTTTCTCAGATTCAACAGAAGTCACTTATCTCTCTTGAATGTACCTAACTCAGTTTGTCTTCAGACTTAGAGGACCATTTTGATATGCCCCGCTCTTCAATTCCTTTCTCTCACCTAAATTGCTTTGAGTGCTTTATTTCCCATCTCTCTCCTGCCACATGGCCCCGAAGAGTCCAAAGATTTAAGTGTTTCTGTTTTTCTCTTTGATATCCACTTCCTCCATCCCTCTCCTCCTTCCCCCACTTTTTCTACTTTTGACTCCGCTGCACTCTCCATCTTCTCCTCTCAAGTCTCTTGGACTTTGCAGCCCACAATGAGTCCCGATGGACCCCTCTTATCTCTCTCTCAGTGTGACTCAAATTGTTTCGGACAGGCCCGGCACTGCTGCCTGCGTTAGGAGTCCCTTTGTTGGGCAATGAGTCAGAAAGCTGGAGCTGAAAACATTCACGCACTGAAGGACACAACACACAGAGATAAAATGGCCTGTTAACCATTCCTCTCTCTCTCTGAGCCGCAGCTGGGTCAGGCAGGCTTAAAGATGTCAGACACACAAACAACATCAGAGCCTTTAACGGGCAGCTAACAAAATTACAGCGTTACGGCAGAACTGGATCTGATGTGATAATCAACAAGTGATGTTGCTGTCACTCAAAAATCTGATCAAGCGTCTTAGAATCACTTCACAGAACGACACTCGAAGTTTAACTTGAACAGAAAAAACGGGGTCCTGTGATTCTCTCAATGACAAAGTTAACATGCTGATGTTTGGCAGATGTAATGTTAAACATATTCACCATCTAATTTGGCGTATTACCATGCTAGCATTAGCTAACTAGCGCGAAATACAAACTACAGCACAGTCTAATGGGAATATGACAACTGGATTTGACTTTTGTTTTTTTTGTTTTTTTATTTGTTACTGAAGATGATGCAGGTTTGAAAGTTCAAGAGGTTTCGTCTTCTGACAACCATGGGTATCTGTACAAAGTTTCATGGCATTCAAAACTAACCAACTGATCAGCTGACATTGCCAACCCTCGTCTTTTTTGTCTTATGGCTATTTCACAGGGCTTGATCATGCATTTAATTCTCAAATGGCCTGTTAGTTGATACATTTATATAGTTTATATTGCTCTGCAAAACAGCCTAAGTAGTGGTATGAAAAAGACAGAGTGAAATCATAACTGGCACAACCTTCTGTGTTCAGACTTTTTACCTTGGTAACTACTTGTGACTTCTCATGAATCAACTTGTGTTGATGTCTTAGAGAAAAAAATGAAATAATTCTGCTGAAGTCACAAGAGAGAAACAAAGCTGATAAGGCTGGCGCCTCATTAGCTTCAAGGAACTGGGGGATTGTTTTTGGATTGGGTGTTTTTATATGTTTCATCAGCAAATACAATGTAACAGAAGCTGCAGTAGGTGGTAAAAGAGATTTGGCAGCAATTTAGCAGCTCCAAGCCTGTGGCTAAGAAGATGCCATTTCAGATCTCCAGATCTGAGAAAATCACTTCTTTCCCATCCTTCAAACATGAACACTGGTTTATCCTTAAGCCAAACAGCTACTTCGTAATTGTTCCAGCAGATGTGCCCATGAGAAAGAGATACAGTGCTGAAGTTGCCAGAACTGATGTTTGCGGCTCCTCATCCGAACCGTCACCGGATAAAGTGGTAGCAGACAGCCAGCCAGACACACCGCCTGCTTTCACACATTAAAAGAAACAGAATCGATCAGTTCTGCGTCAAATATCAAACACTGAATCATGGTTGAGAATTTCCTTCTTATCCATCTCCCTTCCTCCCTCTTGCCCTCTAACCCAACACTTCCTCACTTCTGCTGTCTTTCATGTCTGCTAACTCAGATCAGTTGGAACTGGCAAAAAAAAAACCCATAAGCCATTGCTTTCAGACCGACGCACACATAAACTTCCAGCTGTATGTGGAAAAATAAAGCTAAACTGCAAGCCAGCACTCGAGATGAAATGTAGGAACAAGACTTCCTCTACCTTTCTGGCAAAAAGAACACATCAGAGAAAGTCAGTCCTCGGTTACTACCATCCATTGTTTTCTTTTATGTGAAGAACGTCTACTTTTACTATAAAACAGGCCACAGGAGTGCTTCTTTTTTTTACGTGAATCAGTACAGCAAGCGGTAGAGAAGCTTGTCCGGGTTTTTCTGGTCCTGTCTTAGTTTTCATGTGTCTTGTTTATTTATGTCTTCTCATGTTAAGTTCTCATGTGTCATGTTTTGTTCCATGTTCTGCTTATTTCATCTTGTGTCAGGTTAAGTCTGGTCATGTTTAAGTTTTCTCATCTGTCATGTTTTGAGTTATTTTTCGTCATGCTTGTTACGTTTCCATGCCTGTTTCTAGTGTTTCATGTCGTCTGGTGTTGTATGTTTTTAGTTGGTTTTCTTGTTGTATTGTCATGTCCTGATTTATGGTTGAATGTCATGTCCAGCTTCTTGTTCTGTTTTGTCTTAAGTTTCCATGTCTGTCATGTTTCTGGTTCCTTGTTCTGGCTTGTCATGTTTTATTTTGAAATCTACTCTCCCTCATGTTTCAGGTCCCTTGACTTCCTGCCACAGTGTGTTTCCCACCTCTCTGAATGTCTGCCCCGCCCTGATTGTGTCCACCTGTTTCTTGTTACCTCTTGTGCTTATATAGTCTGTTGTGTTTCATGTGCTCATGCTTCATGTTATTTTGTTCCATGTTTCATGTCATGTTCATGCATCCATGTTCAGGCGTCTTGTCTGAAGACAGAGGATCTAGCCATCAAAGTGAGTTTTTCAAGTTCCTGAGTTTTTTATAGGAGTTTAGTTTTTGAGTCAAGGATTTTTGTTTAGCAGATTTTTGGACTTTGTTAAGAGACTTTTCTTTATTAAAATTATTAAGAATCCCTGCCAGCCTTTTGTGTCCTGCATTTGGGTCCTGCCTTGCCTTGTGCCTGAGTAGCTCTTCCAGAAAGTTGCCACAATAAATAAAACCACTACTCATTGAGATGCATCAGCATCTGTGCACACAACAACCCTGTCTCCTAAATTACATTTGTATACTAAATTATGAAAGAAATATGTCTTGGAGGAAATATAATTATTACCTAAATACCAATACCAATAAATTAAGAAATCCAAGAAACATGATATTTTTTTTACCAGGAAGATGTCAGAGTGTGGGTGGATGGATTGGTACACAAAACATTGACACGAAAACAGAGCTCTGTGTCCTGATTGATGCTTCTGCACAATGTTTGGAAAAGTCGCTGTGTGTTTGCCCCATTTAATTATTTACGCTGCTGGGTACAACTCAATCCCATATTTTTTCCCCCATAAATCTATATAGATTTCATTGAATTGGTTCACTTAAAAGTTTAAGTATGAGGCAGGAAAAATGAAAACAAAATCATAAAATGGGACGGTTCTCAGGCAATTAGTTATTAGATTATTATTTTGATTTGATGATTTCTCTGCAGATTTATGAATGTTTATCCAGTGATGATGATGTCCTTGAAATCACAGTGAAAACATATATTATGTTCATGTGTTCAGTCCATTGCCTCCATGAGTTGTGTGTCAGTCAAGGCTGCAGCTCTGGCTGCTGATGTGTTGGTTACTGTGCCGAATCGGTGGGCCAAACTTCAAAAACTAACTTTCCCTTTCACTTCACGGAGTATCTGTGCCTCACGTCTGTCCCTCCACACCTCGCTTTCAACTCTCCTGTGTTTCTCCCCGGGGACGTGTGTCTCACAGATCGAAAACCATTGGGATAAGGTGAAGTGAGGGAAAGATTATGGTTTTAGTTTAATATTGGAAAAACTAACGTAGCATGTCATGTTTCAAGTTGCTGTTGATTCAATTTATATGGAGCCACATATCAATTATATTTTTTAATCATCTATATACTTCTCAGATTTGTCTGTTTAATTAACACTTTTTTATAGCTGGTATATTGGATTCAGTATCCCTTTTTGATTTGGCATAAATATGCAACAGCACCATCATCACATGTTGTGATTTTGACCGGCATCATGAGGTGATTGAGTGCAACTCAAAATATGGTGACAAACCTCAAGGGTGGTTTAGGTCATGAGATAAATGTGTCCTCCAGACTTCTTAATATATAACTCCAACCATCAGGGGAAGTCAGGCTTTGAATCCCTCCATGGGTTGGGTCTCCTTTATCATTTATCAGTGATTAAATGAGTTGGTCATATGAAAGAGAAGGAGTGGCACTAAATCCAGACAGAAGAAAGGTGGGTGGTGATCACCTTGAGACGTCAGGAGTGTGGCCTGATCAGATCAAGATGAAAGGCAGATGGGAAGAAGCAGAGGAGAGATGGGAGCTGTTGGGGTGAGGTGACACTTCTTAACAAGGTAACAGAAGGAGAAAGAAATGGACTTAGACAGTCAGATCGGAGATATGAAGAAGATAGAAGGTCAGATTCATTAAAAAGATACAAGGGTATGTTTGATTTTCCTTGCCCGAAGCTATCAGCTCTCCAGAACAATCTGACTCACAGTGAGTTAAGAGCAGCCCAGATAATGATCAGTAATACACTGTCTGCAGGGACGGTGAGACAGGCAGAGATAGAGGTGAGACAGATACAAAGACAAAGCTGAGTGAGAATTATTTTCAGACTGATCTGTGTCTTTTATTGTTTGCTGTTACGTTTTGTGTTTAGCTTAATTTTTGAATGAGGTTTATCTTCATGAATCATATTCACATTTTCTTAACTGCCACATTTCAAGTTAAAGGCTGTACAAACCCACACAAGCCCACACATTATGCCTACTTAGACATCTGCTATGAGGGGAATAGGCTTTTTTTCATAGCAGATATTTTTGCTTGTAATGGGCAAGGCAATGCATTTATTTATATAGCACATTCTGTCATTGAGGCTATTCAAAGTGCTTTACATAAGACTCAAAAAGCATTGAGACAAAGTGCACAAAGAAGGACATTCAAACACAAATTATAATAGAAAATAAAAAAAGGCTAAATAGAAACTAAAATAGAATAGAAAATACAGGAATAAAAGCAACAGTGCTGTGTAAGAAATGGATCAGTTGATTTAATAAAAGGCTGCAACAACCAGAAAAGTCTTCAGCCTCGAGCTGTAGTGGACCTACACTTTATGGGAATTTGTTACAGATACTTGGTTTGTAAAAGCTGAATGCTGCTTCTATATGTTTAGTTTTTGGTCTGAGGACAGAAAGCAGAAATGTCCCACACAGATAGTTGGCTGACTTTGTAATTGTCTTAACACAGCTGTTGAAATTCAGGTCTGAGTCCCTGACTACACCAAGATTTCCGGCTTGGTATGTGGGTTTGAATAAAAAAATCCAAAAAGGAGCTGGATGCTGACTTTTAATCGTTCCTCCCTCGCCTTAGCTGTTCCTCCTTTGTCTTTGTCTGATTGAAGAAAGGGTTAATTGTTGAAAAAAACACAGGTATGACTGCTGTGGTTCAGCCATTCATAAACTGAATTATTCACACCTGTTCTTCTCCTGCTGTGACACATCAAAATGTATCCAGTAAAAAAAAAAAAAAAAAAAAATCAGATAAATATCTGGTGTTAATACTGAATTTACATATTTAGATGTAACTGTTGCCAATTGTCGCTTTGCAGCTGTTTTGTCAATAGTTTGTTGGCACCTTCATAATTATTCTTACCTAGTGGGAAGTGTTGTATCACAAATTCCAGATGTCTCCAACTCAGAACAACCTGATGTTCACGTGAGAGGGTTTTTTGTGACTCAGCTGGTCATAATTATGGTTTAAATAATAGATTGTAAACATGTTTCTGGTGCCAGAAACTTAGGCTCGCCAACCATCCACCTGACATCTTCCCTAAGAGGTTTTGCCCATCATCGTAACAACGTCCCCACCACACAAGGCAGCATTTCAGGGAACCATAAGTACATTTCCCTAAGCGTGTGAAGAAATGACCAATGCAGCTTTTTCTTCTAGCGAGGACGGTCTCAATAGGACATTGCTAGAATGCTCTACAGGCGCTCTTCACACTGGTCAGCAGGCTGGAAACAATCCCTAAGCAATTGGCATGTGTTAGGAGAGGATAGGAAGTGTGGAGGCAGACGAGAGGACGGCACAATCTGTCCTCCTGTGTGCTCTCTGTTGAGCTGTGAGACAGAATTGCCAGGAAAAATTTAATTTAGCGAGGGGATTTAGCCCATTCAGCCTACAACAGTCCTGTTGTCAATGTTTTTGTTCAACAGTAGCGGAGAGAAAATGAAGTATTATTGTAAAAACAAACAACAACAACAACAAAAAAAAATAACCCTGACCATAACCAGCACTGACTTAAGCCTTTACACAAGATCCCCAGCAGGATAGCTTGGTGTCGGCTCAAGTCATTGTTTTATATTACGTTTAACGTCACAGCAGTGCTGCCTCAGGGGTGGATGACACATCAGGTTAAATCTCAGTGCCTTTGTGTCAACGTGTATAACCTTTGCAGACAAACAGGCACGCAGCAGCAGTAGATTTTCAGAGCAAATCAGGTTTATGCGATCATTACAAAAGATCTTAATTAGTCATTGAAATAAAGATTACATGAAAATTAGCGGTTAACATAATTAACCTGCAATTATGGCCTTATCTTTGATCATCTTTTTAATTTCACTCACTTCAAGTCGGTTTTTGCCTCGTGTCTTTGCAGTTTATATTTCTGTAGGGGCTTTGCAGGATCATTTTGTCCCAGTTTGACCCAATGTCAAAAGCTAAGGAAAGAGTTCAACTCTATTTGTAATTCTAAACAATGCATCTCTAATGGTCCTCCAGAAAAGTATGAGAAAGACCAAAAGTGGAGGTGGAAACTCAAACCCAACACTCAACACCAATGATGGATTGGAGCCTTGAGATAGAAAATAAATGAGCAACAGATAGAGATGGGAGAGTGAGGAGAAATAGTGTGGGAGAGATGTGACTGACAAACACACAGTGACATGTCCCCCACCCAACACACATCCACACACACACACACATACACACACACATACACACACATGCAGACAAACACTCAGTGAAAAATAAGGGTTATTAGTGTGGTCGGGGCAAAGGTACTCAGAAAGTATGATATTTGAAGCCTTCCACTCTGCCTTGTCAAATAAAAAACAATATTTGCCCGGCACTCCAAATAAACAGTATAGTGCAGCACACACTTACTGTATCATCTACAACTATCAATCAAAACTGAGGGAGTGAGTGAGAGAGAGAGAGAGAAAATGGAAAGACAGAGCTTCACTCATAAAAGCTGCTTGTTGCCTTTGTGATGACTCTTCCTCGTCTTTTTTCATCTTCTACCTCCTTTCTCATAGCTCTCAAGTTTTTTACTGTTTGTTGAATCAGGAGACTTTCAGAGTGCTCTAAAATCAAATTATCTCTGCGCTTCAAATAATGGCACTGTCTGTGTTTACTTTTTTTTAATAAATTTTTTGGGGGGGCATTTTAACCTTTGGTGGATGGCTGACAGCGCAGCGGAGAGGTAGACAGGAAACAAGGCAAGAGGAGTATGATGTGCAACAAAAAACCCCCAGCCAGAGATGATGACTTCATGACGTTCGGCCATCCAAACGCAAAAGAACAGCCACCTGCTCTTCCAGTTATCCTCTGACGTAAAACTGCACGTCATAGATGTCATTGTCATTTTTGATTTATCCCTTACATCTGAGAAACATATCAGCTCAGATGTAAAACTTCTTCCAGGTAATAAAAAAAATCCCAACAGTAAAAGAAAAAAAAGTAGTGCATGCATGTACATGTACCTCCTGCTACCAATCCCATGATGCATTGCTACAAGGCATAATGATTCAGTGTTGATTCAAGTGTTATAAACTGGAAGGAAATCACAGTTTTTATCTTCTTATGCCTTAATTATCTCATAAAGTGATGCCACTGATATGACTGTGCTTTAATAATCAAACTCAGCTGAATAGACTGATCCCAGGTGACCCTCGCAAAGCACACATGAACTAAGAGCGACAACCATATGGATACTGGAGATAATGTGAATAAATGTAAACTCTGAGCTCAGTGACCTCAGCAAAGTCATTAACGCCGCTCCAAGGATATGACAGTATACTATATATGGATGTCTAACAAAACCTCCTTATGATTACTTTTGCTTGATTTGAGCTGTGTAGCTCACTGCCTCTTTAATTAGCTTAGTTCTGCTTGTCCAGCTCGTTTTTTCTGATGTCAACTCAGCGTGACATTTACCTCATCTGCCCTCCACACAGATTAGGCTCCACACACACACAGGCATTTGATTTAATGTTATTACGCCCTGATTTAGTTTTTTGTAATTTCAGCGCTCCTCCTTTATAAAACTTTCACACTGAAAATGTAAAAAATCTCAATCGCCTTTCTCAAGATGACATTTCCTGAGGTTTGTGCAACCAAACCAATATGTTTTGAAATATGTCAAAACATTTTCTAATTTGAATTTAAAAAGCAAATTTGAACCACGTATGCACTAATCTGTCTTTATAACACAGCTTTCTCTCATTTCAGCTGTGATAAATGCATATTTATCAGGTTCCTCAATTGTGCTTTCCATCGATTATTGTACTATAAATGGTAATGTAGCCAAAATGTATCAAAAATAGAATAAAATTTTTATTAGGATATATAACAAAATTGGCAATTATATCAACCCTATAGATGCATTTACATATTGTCCACACCAGCTGATATTCTCCTCTGTAACAGCAGTGCAACGAAACACTGCTTTGTGTGTGGAAATATAACAGGCCTGTTTGCAGTAATACCTGTAGAGCGAGAGTTGCAGGTGTTGTGTGAACAGAGTTGTTTACCAGTCTGGTATGAATGCTCGAGACCGCCATGAACCTGTGGCAGTAATCAGTAAACATAGAGAAGGGATTGCACATATAGCTGAGGTCTTCTGACTGTTACCATAGTAACACAATCTGACATATACACAGTGTGTCCTCACCTACTGCCATCTCCATCTGTTTACCATTTTGCGTTGCCGATCTAATGAGAGATTTTATCAGGTTGGGAGACAACAACAGCGCACACTCCACTCATTCCAGCTACCTCTGAATGCACAAACATTTGGACCTGCTATCTCACTGGTGGTCTGAGGACAGGAATGTGTAGGAAAAGTACGGAGACAGAAGAAACAGAAACAGGAAAAGGAGGAAGTTTAAACAGTAAATGTAAAAGTAAAGGGGTAAGGCAGGGAGCCTGACGGTAAAGCTGCATGTTGACATTTTCTAAGACCTGGAAGTAGTTTTTTTTTTCTTCTTCATACAAACTCATCCTGTTTCACCCTCAGACGCATTATTACAGTTTCTAATGAGGGAAAGTGGACAGAAATTAGAGAACAGTTCCTAAAATACTGTTGCAGCATCTCTCTCTGTTCTCTCTATCATTCAGCCTTCAAACTAATGAAGGAGAGCGTGAGATAAAGAGAGAGCCATCATTAATTAACAGACACTTTGCTTTTGTATTAAATGTGCCTGATGAACCTCAGGATTCTTATGAATGCTTCCTAATCAGAGAGTGATTAGAAAAGAACCACGAGGGCAGAACATTAGTGTGTGTGTATATGTGTGTATAAGCATCTCAAAATGTTCAATATTCAAAATAGATAGATAGATAGATAGATAGATAGATAGATAGATAGATAGATAGATAGATAGATAGATAGATAGATAGA
>JBAJHX010000053.1:14087747-14103668 GCA_037176925.1 Amniataba percoides | reverse complement strand
GAGGGATTCATTTTTGTCTGACATACGGGAAAAAGCGAGCGAAAGCAGCGGAAAATGGCCAAAAGCTCAGCGGGAAAAGGAAAAGGAAGAGAAAGAAGCTATAAAAAAACAAGAAGAAGAGACGGAGGATGTTAGCTGGTGTTAGCACAGCCTCAGCTAGCTTAGAATGGATAACACATCAAGCTAGCTGCCTCAGCTCGGTGAACAAAATGAGGAAAATGACAACACAGAGGGAGAAGGAAAGAATGAACAGCACTTCTAAAGGTAAGAATCATTTGATAATGTGTCTTTGTGCTGAGCAGTGTTGTTGTGATTGTGTTTTGCTGCATATGTTGTGGTTGAATTTATTTGATATGATATTTGTATAAGGTGTGTTGCTTCATTGTGGGAGGATGCTGTTGTGTGTGTTTGGGTTAGTTTGTCAACTTCATGATGTGTTGGCTTCTTTAGTTCTGTCTGAAGCTTTCTAGTGTACTTTGAGAGAGTTATTTAATAACCTGCATTCAGATGTGCTGTGTGATGACAAACAATGGCTATCTTGAAAGTTTATTCTGGGTCAGATGGGCTGTTAACTGCTTTTAAACTGCTAACTCGTCGAGTCACACACTGCTCTTGCATGATCTATGTTGTCTTGCAGACAGGTAGGTACATGTTGGCATTGTTGCTCAGTTGAACTGGTTATTCAGCCATTGACCAACAGGGTTGTGATTATGGTCTGGTGGACTGGGGCTTGGTGGTCGGAAATGATGGGATGATATGTGGACATACTTTAAATATAGCAGAAAGAAAATCAGAATGCATTGTAGAGGGAGACGGCAGTAAAAGTAGCCACAAGCTACTAAATATGGAGATAAAAGGTTTCTGCCCAACAGCAATGAAGTGCAGCACTGCAGCATTGTATCTCTATCAATGTCCTAATTTATTTATTTGTTAAAAGACTAATACTTCTCTTTTTTTTTAACTAAAACTTGACCAAAACCTTTTTGAGTTTGAGTTTGAGAATCTATCGTCTTGCACCTGACCTGACTATGGAGAAGACAGACAGTCACCACCCATTGAACGTCTAATAAAGAGTTGCTACAAGTGTCTAGTGGTACTTGACCTTACCAGAGGCTAGAACCCAGAATAACTGACTATATTTTGAGCTCTGCAGCACTAATTTTGAATTGTTTGGACTCAAATATACTTTACTTTGTGGATGTGAAATACGTCTATAGCACAAAGACTCATGGATTCTGGCACTTAATTTTCAGCACGTATTGGTGTCTTGCTGTCCATGCTGTCATTATAACCAAACCAAAACTCTGATTATTGAACTTTCTTTGTTGAGCTGATTAAAGGGAAGATTTGCTGAGACAGCGCTGGTCATTTATCTTCAGTGGACGGATGTGTCCATTAGGCAGCCATGTTGACACACCATTAGACACAGAGATGCCCAGTGACATTCTGTTATTCAGTGCAGTACCAACCTAATGCAATGCAAAAAGCAAGATGGACTACTTCAGAATGTAATTTAACAGTATAAATCTCATTTCAGGTAAGTGAGGGGTAAGAAATTGTTTGGACTAGTTGTGGGGGAAAAATCCAATTACGAGATCCCTGCAAGAGGAATAATGAAAACTGAAATGAGTTATGTAAATTCTGTTTGCGAGATGATGACGCTGTTTTGTCGGGGCCAGACCATGACTGTGCATAAACATCTAAACACATATCATGCCACACTCAGGCTTAGCCTAATGCTACCAGCGCTTTCATTTCCCATGTTCATATCCATCATTTCCTCCCTGTCACCTCTCTGATAGCGCCGCTAATGTTGCTTAATGAAATTTGTTGACAAAGCAACAGTGCACTGTCCCGTTCTCAACATATTGAATTAGCTGTGCAGGGAGGGATATAGAGGGATATGGGGAGAGAGAGACAGAGACAGAGACACAGAAAGAGAGAGGGAGACAGAGAGAGAGCGAGAGATCGCCCTGGAAATAGATGACCTCCCCCAGTCACTGTCAGCACACTGAGAAGCCCCATGAATCTTTATGTTTGTCTCTCTCCAGGGGTTAATGTGGTTTTGATGAAACAGTGTTTTAACACCTGACTTTGAGGAGTAAAACCGAAGGCGAGGAGAGGCTAGGAAAGGAGCGGAGAGGAGAGGAGAGGAGAGGAGAGGAGAGGAGAGGAGAGGAGAGGGAGGATGATTTAGGAGGAGGGAAGTAATGGACTTAACTTTGTGGGCTGAGGCCTCTCAGGAGATAAGAGCACTGTCCTCCTAATAGGATATTGAGTGTGTGTGTGTGGTTACGATGAGGGAGGCATGTAATGTAATAATAAAACATGAATAAGCTTGAGACCAGCAGCTCACTGGTGAGCAGAGTTTAAGTTGGGCCACAGGGACCCATCACTCCACCCGCTAACTGAACCCCTCCAACTAAATTACCGCAGAGAGCAGAGGGACTCCCCAGCCCTCCCTTCCTTTTGTTCTTCCTCTTGTTTCTCCTTCAGTACTTCTCCTTCTCCTCAGCACAGCTTCAGGCAGCATAGGTCATTATGAGAGCCCGTGTCCTGACTTCCTCACACACAGACTTGAAACTCCCAATCTCAGGTTGTTTTATACTTCTGGGTTGGAGGCTTAACCCAGCATTTAAACTGAAAACAACATGACCACCAAATGTCTAGAAGTCCATTAATATCGTGCAGAGCTGAGCTCAAAAACACAGCTGATGTGTATACGGAGAAGAAGCTACACAGTGAAGAAAACAACTGCAGCTGAACTCCTCCTCACAATGGAATAGCTTTTACTGATTCTGTCTCTTCAGACTATATGTTTAAGAAACGCCCTTGACTGAAATATGGCAATTAATAAATAATACTGAGCGAGTGACAACAACAACAACAAGTGTCCTGAAAACTCATAACTCACTCCACAGTGCCAATATTCCCGTCACAAAGACTTTAATTCAGCTGCGCAAGACACTCGAGAGATGTCTTCTATTGTCCATTTGTATGAGGCTTCTCTGTATTGGATTGTGCTTCACCCCAGGCAACCAAAAAATAATAATGACATGAATGTGCATGTCAATATGAATCAAGAGTCTGCTTTGCCAAGGACAGAACCACAGCGCTTCACTTTTTTATGCCTTTTTCAGTAGCCTGATCCCACTCTTCTGCTCTGCCTCAGCTCAGTCTGACCTTCCTCTGCTCATTTCCTTCTTGACTAATCACAAATGATAAATCTTGCCTTTCTTTTCTACTCTATCATGACATTATGAGTTTGTGCCTATCTGTAACTTAATGTAGCAAAAAATGCGATTATAAGCAAAGGTTGGTGGGTGGAAATGGGACTATAGCTAGAGCCGGAGATGATTTTTTAACTGCTGCAAAGACCTCCGATACTCTGACCCTGTTCCCAGTCTTCTGCATACCAGACAAAGACAGTGCTGCTGAAATCAACACTGCGGGGGAGGACAGCAGTCAATACGCAGATAGTAAAATGGGAAGGAATGCAGAGAAGAGGAGGTAGGGGAAAGACGGGGAAGCAGGGGAGTGAAAAGGTGACAGATGAGGATAATTAAAAAATCATCTCTCAAGAAAACGACAGAAAAGTACAAATAATCTCAAATATTTACACCATAAATTATATAACTCAGAGGCTCTTCAAGCACTGTTGTATGTCTCGAAGCAATCTTGTCTTTGCTTTCATGGTGGAAAACAAACTGAATAATTGATAAATAATATTTGCTCATCTGAGAAAAATAAAATGACAGACTTAAAGTGAGAGAAAAGTATAAAGGGAGAGAGGAGGAAGAGTGTGCAGCTTAATGATAAATGGAAGAGGGATGTCTCACCTTAGAGGAGTAAGTGTGCCCATCTGATCCACACACAGGACTTGACTGGAGAGCAGAGCAGAGCCTACATTTCCCATGAGCACCAGCTTCAAGCCTGTGTTTGTGGGCCGCGCTGCCTTTCCTGGGCTTCACACTGACATAAAAAGAGAGAGGGGGGAATGACACTTAATTTCAGAGCGGCATGAATACATTACTCAGTAAGACCAATGTGATGCTCAGTGCACATACATAAAAACACAAAACACACAGTTATATCTGCATTAACCTTCTAGGCAGGAATATTATCCATAGTAATGGAATCAGTTTTCGACTGAGCAGCAAGTCTTAAAAGTTTTTTTCTGGTTGTTGAGGTTAGCTGAAGCAGAGTGAATCCTGATTGGTCCATCGAGGCCTTTCCTATAACAAGTGTAATTATGTTTGATCCAAATCTCGCAGTAATTTTCTATGTAAGTGCTCTCACTGAACACCCCACTGCCTCCTGATCCATTGAGCAGAGATGGAATTAGAGCCAGAAGAACTCTTTACAGAGAAACTAATGTGTCGACAACAAATGATGCAAAGTGAACATAAAATACTGAGGGGAATGAGTGGGCAGTCATACAGCTCGTTTCGCATCAAAGTCTAAAATCTAAATCTAAAACTCTCGCACACTCCCTGGCTTCCTGCTGGATTATTTATTTATTTAAGACATTTAGCTTAATTGCTTTACTGGTGAATGACACCTTGAACACCAACAGAGGAGTATTATTCTATAGTACACTAACCAATCTGAACTGAACTCTTTAAGGTCTTTTTTTCATTATAAATGCTTCTTTTTTTATTACTAAGAGGAAACATCTAAAGAATCAAAAAGGATTAGAAAATGACAAGGGAAAAGTGCAACAATTCATCGGAAATCTTACAATTTTATCTCAGTTAGTGCAGAACAACAGCATAAATTTATCCAGACAACCCAAATCCCAAAAAACTTTGATAAATGTACATTATGTATTTTTGATTAAAAAGCCATAACATTGGAATAAAACAATAAAAACTACAAATGGGCTAGATAAAACTGTCTATGAAATTATATTTTCTTATACCTGACTGCAGAATGTGGAGATGCTACTAAGCTAACCAGACAAACATACACATATAAATCTAAATTTTAACTGTGGCTTAGATTTGAACAGTCTGCTGCGCAAAGCCATTTAGATCTTGACTGTCTTAAGCGGGATTTGCCATGAATTCTGGGTAAATTAAAAAAAAAAAAAAAAATTGAACTAGAGAACATGGTTGACCGACCAGCTGTGTCAAACTGCTGAGCTTTATCCAGCCTACTGTAATCTTCTGTGAATAATGTAACAATCTCAAGATAGTGCAGCACTGAGGTGCTGTGACGTTTCCCCCCCAACCCTGACCACAAATTATGCGCAATATTCTTTGCTTTTTTGTTATTTGTTGCCACTGGTTGTTGATTACTCCCATAGAAACATGGCTTATAGTTAGCCTGAAGAAAAGGTGGTTTACTTTTAAGGGTTTAAATAAGTCAGTCTTTATTTTACCGAATTTTTTTGTGACAAATCGGGAAATATAGGCTGACTTGAGACTACAGTTAAAAATATGTTAGGAAGCTAGTCCCTAAATTTGCTCTAAAAGCATGTCAGACCAAAGCCAAATAGATTTTAACATCACGTTAAGTACGAGTTCCTCATTTGGGGCCTTGAGAGACATCTATACTCTATGGAACTCTAAGAGCTAAATCCCTGACAGAGTGTCAGCAGGTTTCTTTGTTCTGTACAAGTGTCACGCTCACCGACTGAGCCACAGTCATTGCCACGGCAGATTAGACACACGGCACTGACAAATAAAACAGAGCTGGAAGATAAGGTAAAATGAACGCAGGATGACTCTTGTAGGCTGATGTCTGAGACGTTTCCCCTCATCTACCTCCCCATCAAAAGCAATGTTTCTCACCTTTTCCAATCCAAGTACCCTCTGCATAAATGCACTGAAGCACAAGAGTGTGCTCAAGCTGTTAGTGTGATCTGGAGGGCGGGATTGGCTGGGCATGGGAAATTAGTGCATGCATGGCAAATATTCACTGAGAGAGACAGCAACAGTAGAGAAGAGTGGACAGCAGATTTACAGACATATTAACCTCAAACAGACACAAGAAAGTGATCACTCTCTCTCCCTCATATTCCACTCCACTCAGCCGCCTGCTGCGAGTTTCCATGTTGCTTTAATCAGAAAAAGGTTCCGATTTGACAGTACACAGCAGGACAGAGGGGCACACAAATTAACACTGAAAGCCTTGATAATGTTTTTTAATTATACCTTGCTGCTAATGTACGTGTCCAAGCCTTCAAACCTCATTCCCCGGGAAGGGAAGCTAAAAAGTCTACGCAGAACTACATCAATTTCAAGAAGACAATGTTGCGCTTGGGACTTTTATACCGACAGCTTCTTAGTAGAGAACAAAATTCATTTGCTTGTGGATTTTAGTGAACACTACAGTAACAGTAAAGTGTAAACAGGGCATCTTCAAAAAGGCAGCTATATTGGCAGTGGATAACAGTGATGAATCATGTCCTCCATATCCAACATTTATTCATACATTTACAATGAACCTTCATTGTATTTTTTAACACCTGTTTGCAAATATCCTGAGAGCAACATACTCTGGATTTGTCCTCTGAGAGGACGCTGAATCTGTGTTATGCTAATTACTGAAACTAATTTAACTTGTAGATAAAATAATATCATGCTCTAAAGCTTCGGTGAGTGATGCTGTTGAGGAGATACAGATTTCAGGTGAATAGTTTGACATATTAAGCAGCAAATAGGACGTGTAATTAATGCAATACATAGAAAAGCATTAAAGCCAAGTATCGTAAGAGCTAATGACTTGAGGAAATCAATTAAACCCAAGACAGACAAAAAACACTCAGATGTATTTTTGGGGGAAATGCTTTTTGAACTGAAAAATTGAAAAACCTGGGAACTGGCAACATAACGAGGTTGAAAAACAAACAAATTGGGTGCTGACAGAGTCCAAAGAGCAACAGATTTTCATAGAAATTAATTGCTGTTTAGACTATGTGTCTGCATCTCTGCCACTGACATTTAATGGATCTTGACATGCAAAAAACAAAATGTGACTTTATTGCATGCCCCTGCGGGGTGTAATTTGCCTAACCTGCTCCGAGCAGCTTTAGCATATTTAAATTCCAAATTGCAAAGCAATTTTGATTGACAGAAGTTTACCTCAACTTAATATGAATTTCATATTTAGGGAGTGAGTCTTGCATTAAGCCAAATGGAACATCACTGTTTTGTTGCTCATTTGTAGATAAGACTAAATCAACTCTTATGTTTATGGACCTCTTTAACAACTCAGAAAACATTTGTAATGTTGTTTAGCTGTCTTGATACTTAAGTACGGCCCTCTACCTGAACCCCATACCCCCGGTAAGTGAAGATAATATTAAGAACATGTCATGTTACTGGTTCTTACCTGTGAGTTGGCTGCTTGTGATTGGTGCAGATGGCTGTCTGGTAGTCATGGCTGACACACACCTTGTGCGGAGGGCAGCGCACCTTCAGACAGGGGTCCTTGGTGGCATCAGGACCTGCAGGGATAGATCATAAACATGATAAACATCGACTGTGAGCTACAGCAGAGACAACTTAGTGGAAACATGCAGAGAAGGAGAATCTGCACAATGTAGCCTGGAAGTTGAAAGTTGATGCAGCAAAAACATCAAGCTGTTCTTTTGGTTTTCCAGCTAGCAGATTCTTACATTCAACTAACTGAAGCAGGCAGAAAAATAATGAGTTGAAGAAGAAGACGGAGGAGAAGAATGGTAAAAGGTATGAAGTAAACGTTGAGTTTTCCGCGGCGTGAGCTGCTTAATGAGGACTATTCTCTCTGAGCGTCGACCCCATCTTCTTCCAAATCAATCTCCACAGTGACATTATCGCTGTGGCAGCCAGGCACAGCTGGCTGGTGTCCAGGGTGACAAAAGATCAAAGCAGCTCATTGACTCTGAACATAGTGTCATTTCACACCAGGCTAACAGCACAAACCTACTTTCGTTTGACAGACACAAGAAAAAAGAAAAAACAGAAGGTGAAACTGGCAATGTGGCAGTAAAAGAGAGACATAAGAGCTTTTTCACTAGCAAGGACCTTAATGAAACAAGGAAGTAGAGGATGGATGGATGGATGCAAGGAAGAGGATGAATGCTGTGTCCATTTAGGCTGGTCTCGGATATATTGAAGGAGACTCAATTTGGGGGATTCATACGAGCCATTTAGTTGCCCAAGCCAATCATAGGCCTCCAAAGAGTCAACAGATAGCAATGAAGCAGAGATGAGCATGTGCTTGACGGAGCTCATTAAGGTGTTTGCAAATGAAGGTAGGGTCCTACTAAAAATTTTTGAATCTTGGAAAAAAAAGATTATATAGGGCCCTACCTTTTCTGCATATATTTGCTCCAGATTACATGTTTCATATTTTTATTTTCATTAATTCTCTGCTAGAGAAATAGGGGAGGGGGACAAATCTGTATTGGTGAGTATGAATGGCGTGTGTGTAGACAAATGGGATGGTGGGGTGGGGCGGGGGTGAAAGGATTTCTGTATGGGGGTTTTGTGAAGCCTGAAACGACAGGGATAAAAAGAATGATGAAATACACGGAGAAAGGTCAAACACACAGGGAGCAGGCAGATGGGGGGATACGACCCGGGCCCCTAATGTGGGTGGGGACCGGGATGGGTGGGGGGCGATGATGCTGACTGTGGACCTGAAGCAGGTGGAGGTGCTGTGATATATCACATATGACAATCCTGGAGGTAGATGGCTTTGGATCGTGAATATGAAGATGGCTGCTGTGAGGAGGAGGAGGAGGAGGAGGGAGCGTGGTGAGTATGACATGGTGGATCGCCAGGAACTGGGCACGTGGAAGGCAGCAGAAAGGGCAAAGGCTGCAGCCAGGCAAGACTTCTTGGTCTTGCCGGCCCAGGAGAGGAAGCCTGAGATTGATCCAGAGTTCATTAGGGGAGCTTGTGTGCAGCACAGAGCGTGCTCAGTTGACATGTTTGGCTGTGGTCTTTTTAGATTGAGGCAAGGGTGCAATTAAGCATCAGTCATCAACACAGCATCAGTCTGTTGTTGAGACTGACAGAACAGAATGGGTTAAACATGTATAAATAGGCCTGACAGGTGATTAAAATGTGGCCATGCTCCTGAAGTCGCTTGTTACTGTCATTAGTGCAAATGAAGTGAGAAACAGCAGCATCAGAGAGTGGACTGGTGGTCATAGTGACCCTTTCAATGCTGCATAAGATATGTATTGAAGAAAGATAAAAGGCTTCATAATTAACACAACTAAGAAAAAAAACACGTGAGTTCAAAGGCAGAGTGATACACAGACCACATGCAGTCACTATTGTGAAGCAGCTAGAAATGATTTAAAATCCCAAGTTAATTAAAACTGAGTACAGAATGTATGGATCAAAGCATTATGTACAAGTCATTAGCATGTGGCGCTAACATCGCAAAACGAGAGTGGCCTTGTCTCCATTAGGAGCCTAATGGGTTGTGTTTGATCCACAGCTGGTGTCTGCCGTGAACATCAACTAGTTTCTGACCCGATCACACACTGCACTGCTGTTTATATGCTGGTTTATCAGCATTAAATCAGCCCGAGACACAGACACGGGGGTGGTTTTCTTGTCCCCGCGTGCGGTAACACCGTAATCTCAACAACCTTCTATAAGAATGAATGGACACCTACACATATCAACTCTTAACATACATAACTCTGAACATATCTGGAGCTGTCTAAGGATATGAAAGAGCTTTCTATGTCTTTAAGGTACAAGAACGAGCACGCGCAATAAAGATGGTGAAGCTAAGATATGCTCAAGGGAGGAGATTCATAGTACACTGCACACATCTGTCATTACTGAGCAGCACACTCATTTCCCCAGAATGCGTAAAACACATACGAAGATACAAAAACACATTAACAAGCCCGCTTGCCCTCTCATATTCCCCAGAATGCAGAGAGATGATATGTCAACCTTCCCCCTGATAGCTGTCTGCTCTGCTGTGTGTGTCTATCGCCTGCTTATTTGGGCCCGTCCTCACCTCCATCTATCAGTGCTGGAGGAAACCCATCTTATTTCACTTCGCCACGAAATGACTTTATCACTGCGCGGAAATGAGAGATGAAGGGAGAGAGGAGAGAAGGGAGAGAGGAAGGATCGTGGAGAAAGGGAGGCTCGTATCTGGTTAAGAGGGGATTGGAGGACAATTTAGGATTAGCGCGTGACCTCCACTCTCAGACAAATTGCAAATCAGACAGAGACATACAAATGAGCACGCCAGTTTACCCGCCTACACACACAGATACATAAAGCGTCACATGTAGATGATTAGACAGATAAAACTTTCTCATAAACAGTAAAAAAAGGAAAAAAAACTAAAATACAGAGACAATGATGCTCTGAATCTGAAATCGTTTTCAGCTGATGTGATCTGAATATTTATGGAATATATAGAAGGAGAGGAGAAGATGGGGACAAGAAAAGGAGAAAGGAGAAGGGAGGGAACAGAAAGGAGAGAAGAAAGGGGCAGAGCAGAAGAGGGGAAAAAGAGGCGAGCTAAGGAAAGGAAAGGAGATGAGAAAATGACAGGATGAAGAGCGGGAGGAGTGGGCAGGGAAGAGAAGCGAATAGAGGAGTGTAGGGTAAAAGAGAGTTTTATCCATCTATTTAAAGCTTGAGTGAGCAGCATTGGCGCTTAAACCAGCCAATCAATTGTAATGCAGGAGCACTGCAGCACACTCCCGCCACCTCTCTTTCACTTTCCTCAATACGAGTCTCTCATCTCTTTTTATTCCCCTCTCCTCTTTCTAATCTTAAGTATGACTTTATTCTCATCCGCGTGTGCGTGAATGAATCAATATGCATGAGCAATATAACTTGACATGCCTTATTGCTTATCCATTCATTCCAAAGTGCCAAGTAAAACTCCTTTTTCACACTCTAAAACCCATTTTTTTTACCTTGAAAATGTTATTGATTTATGTAAATGAACAAGGTTGTCTGCTGCTGATAAGACGTTGCCAAATGAACAAGTGTGAAGGATTTGTGTCTGTGTGTGTATGTGTGTGCATGAAGTAAACATTATGATTTTTCATCAGACACTGCTTAATGGAGAACCTATGAAGATGCAGTGCTTTGGAATTGGGAGCCGATAAGGGGGGGAAAAAACAGGGTGAGGCAAGTCGGGTGTCTATTCTCTACAATGTTACAGTCACGGTTTGTGAGCAAGAGCAACAGTTCTGCACACAGACACCACTACCAATTTGTCTAGCCATCGTCCTTGGCCATATGTAAGGCTGACTGGTGACCCCTGGGTGCCAGGTTACCAGTCTGTAGGGGTGGGACAGATGGAAGAGTTGGCAGAGGTGCAGCTGAGGGCAGTGAGGGCACAAGACAACAGCAGATCATTAACAAATGAACACAAATGTCCTCAGTTTGAATTCAAGTTGGGCACATTTACACTCCTCTGAAATGGACACAGTTTGGTGCCAGTTGTTCTTTTCCTTGTTTGGACCTAAAACACAATTTTGGGGTGTAACTTCTTGAAAAGACTGTATAGCTATTAATGGTTTCATGTGGTGGAAAAGGTTACCCCTGATCTCCCTAATACATCAAACCTCATTTTAACAAAAGCAAGAAAATGAACACAGGGCACTCATGGATTCTGCTTTGGAAACATGTTAATTCCACACCACCTGTGGATCTAATTTTTGATCCATCCAACATCATTAGGTGGGTAAGTGATGCATCACCTGTGGGATTTTGGTCCTAAATTTCTGACACTGTCAAAGTTTTGATTCAGCACTTGCTCTGTGGTTTCCAAAGCTTTAAACTAGCCGCTGCTGGTCTCTCAGTGTGATCTACAACCAGCGTTTTTGACTGACCACCAATCATGTTTCTGTCTGCACAGTAAAAAGGGGCCATTACGAGAGCGTAGTAGTGGTGAAAGGGGCTGCGGCAGCAAGCAGCGTTAATGGCAGCAGCAATGTGAACGGTGTGATAGTGGGTGCCTGAAAATGAATGGATGGGCGTTACTTGTCAGCCGGTCGCCAAGCAGCTAGTGAAGCATAAATGAAGCAGCTGATTTGAATTAGCTGATGCCAATCGGCTAATGCTAGAGCGACTTAAGTGCTCTGCATAGACTAAAACTATTGTTCGTTTCTGAATAAAATTCACAGATTAAAATAATTCATCTCTGAACACACTGATGTAAAACTGAAGGTATCTTATGGACTCTCTTTACATACAGTGAACAATATTTCTGTGCAGTTTTCTTCATTGATTGCTAAAATAAACACTTGAGAGGTACAGTCGGGCCCTTCTGACAGCTGTCTTTTAGGATTGAGATAGAAGATGACTGGTGGAAGACTTCTGACTTTTGGGATCTGTTGACATGGACACCTCGTGGCTGTTGTATGTTTCACTGCTATGTTGCTGCATGCCTTGAAAGCTCTGCTCTTGCTGCAAACCCAGCATCAACCCAGCTACCATCTGGTCAGATTTGCTTTTATATACTGGGGGGGATCAATATACTCCTTGGTTGGTAGCTCATGCTCAGCGAGCACAGCAAGTACATAAAAGAAAACATATTCCCTGCTGAAATCAAACGTTGTATTGCATCTTAGAACAGATCAGTCTGACAAAAAAAAGCTTCATCTGAGTGAATATTGAGATCAAAGTCATCTTCATCAAGCTCATGCAAAAATTATGTTCATGTATATGTGCGTCTGCCAAGAGTGCATGAGCTCTCTCTGTACATGGAAAGGATAGATGAATGCAACGAGAGACTTTGTGTTCAATTTGTTGCGGAAGCATAAGGTATTTGTTTATCTTAAATATCTTACAAATCACCAGCTCTCACACATCATGCCTCAGCGGTGATAGCTTTGCTCCACTGTGTGTGTCAGCTTCATGATAAACCTTCCACCATTCTGCCCTCGCTGTTACCACAGTTGCTGTGCTCTCTTGTGCGCATTGTGTGTCCATTTCCCCGACTGTGGATGAAGTAGGTTCATATATTGACTTCTATCACCTCTCTCACTCCCTCTCTCCCCGCAAGTCCACAGCTCAGAGGCCACAGGGAGCCACAGGGCAAACACAGCCAGCCAGAGGAGGGCTGGAAACTTACTGTTGGCATAAGGAAATGAAGAGAGCCATTCTTATTCAGCTTAGTGTTCCTGTGTATATTAAAGTTAAACAAAAAAAAAAAAGAAAAAGAAGAACAATAGAAATAGTTTCATGTCTAGGGGGGCAGCAGTAAATATGTTTGTATAAATGTGAAATGATTTTGGAATGAAAACTTTAACTGATTTATACACTTGACCTACCAGTCTCACAAAAAACAACAACCTATGTGTGGTTTTGTAACATACGTGTCTCTCCTCCCTTCTTAACACAGAGGGAGGTTGTAGTAAAGATGGTTGTATGACATGGAGCAGCTGCCCGAAACAAGTCATTAAAGCACAATCAATGCTTTAAAACGTCTGTTGTTTAAATGGATTCTGGTAATGGGATACTGTGGGGGGAATTCAGGTGCGCAATACTCTACGATACACAAGGTCATGATTGTGATCCCAGCCTTCAGGGGGAAAATGTAGAACCAGTCTGCAGTAACAGAATCAGTGTATCATTGCACGATTACTCATTAACACAAGCTGCAAATAAGGCAGTTTATTGTCTACAGTTTGCAAAAAAAAAAAAAAAAATCTAAAAAGTTTCTGGATGATCCAACGTATCCTCCAGCCATTTAATTGCTGTAACACTTCCATGTAGATCCCTGGTAGAAGAACATATTATACTTGAAGCTGTAAAATTTTATCACAATTAAAGCTGACAGTAAATGACCCTTCTCCTCGACTTTTTGTCTCCTCTAGATTTTCCTCTGCCCTTAATGTTCCTTAAGAGACAGAAAAAGTGGCTAGAGAAGAGAGGGGTAAGATAAAACACTGTCCCGTGTCCTCTAAGACTGGACGGAGGCCAGAGCGGAGTGCAGTGATTGGATAATAAAGATAGTCAGAGTCCAATAGAAGAGGCCACATCGCCAACAAGCCCTGTCAGGGAGTAGAGGGTGACCTGAAATTAATTGCTTCTGAGCCGGACACGGGTCAACGGGGTGTTTATGTAATCTGTGTGTGCGCTCCTTTATCGACACCATGCTCCATTGCTCTCCATCGTTTGCTTTCCCCAGCTACTGTTTCTCATAGCAAATAAACAAGTTTGAAATTAAATAAACAAGCGCTCCAACAACCAATCCCAAAGGACAAATTCTCGACTGTTATTAGAAAAATGAGCATCACTTTCAGGCTTTGATAAACTAATTAAAAAGGTGTTTCTTCTCTTTTACCTGGGGGGCTACAGAGAAGAAACAAACGTTGGGGAGAGAGAACAGAAAGACAAACAGATCAGGAGGAGATAAAATCTCCTTCTCGCTCTGCTTTGTGAACGTTCCTTAGGGTCTGACTGTTTGGCCTGTGAGAGGCACTGGAGCGAGGGATGACAGAGAGGAATGATGGGGGGATGAAAGCAGGGAGAGGGCCTCTGGGAGGACGCAGCGATAGAACGGATTCACCATCCATAAAATTAATTATTGAAAACACAGGCAAATCATATTATTGTGGATGTAACTGAGGAACGTAGAAGATAAACAGGCTGTTTCAGCCTGAATGTCAGAGAAGAAACCACAGTGGCTTACGGGAGAAAAATGTCTGGAGAGAGTGAGGCTATTGACTATTGCTTACAAACTGAATATTCATCACTGCCACACAACCATTATACACACAACAGTCTGTGCACACTCACATTTATTGTGAAAAGCCCTTAAAGAGGATGTTTTGGGAAGCTGTTGTTCGCACCAAAGCATTTTTAATGGAACGCTATGAAAGCAAATAATCAAACAGTCTTTGAAGGCAGCTTCAAAGCAACGGAGCCAAAGATGCATTTGAGGACAACACGTGCAGATGAGAGGACATTAAATTCAGGTGGAAGTTGTTAATTGTCACGCTCTAAATAAAGTTATACATGACCTGTTATGCTTGAAGTGTGTTTACAGTTGTAATTGTCATCACGAAGAAATGAGAGATCAGAATGAACATGAAATTAGTTTGGTTGGAGGGAATATGCGTGCACTCAGAGAAACACACACAAAGGCTGATGTAGATAACGCAGCGTATGCACTCTCACAAAGAAAGAAGCCAAAACAAGTGTGCAATAGCAGCCAGTTAAACCAGGTTGTAAAGTCTTCAAGGGGGAGTGTATGTGGTGTATGACGAGTCCACAGCCATGCTAACAGCTCTGTGCAGGATGGTGATTTGAGCTTATTGCCAAAGTCAGCATGGTCAATACTAACATGCTGATGTTTTGCAGGTGCAGTGGTGAAAATGTTTCTTCTTAGCACTTCATCATTAGACTTCATCCTCTAAGCCGCATGAATGTCTGTGGTAAATTTTGCTCCAGTGGATCCAATAGTTGTCCAGATATTTCAGTCCAGACCAATGTGGTTCACACTTAACATCCCCAGAGCCAGTCCAAGCGCAGAGCCTGAGGTCACTTAAATGCATCACTGCCCTGAGAACTAAATTCTTTATGCCTCAGACTGTTTATATTTTGCTGGATCATGTCAGGGTTGGATATGAATGATTTGTAGCTGAGCAAGAAAAGAAGATTTTGTTTTATTCATTTGAGATTTATATTTATTGTACAATGTCAAGGGGTCTGTTTTCTTTTGGTTTGCTTTTTAAAAAAAGCTCTTTACTGACCATGTGTTTCTGCCAAACAAGGAGTTTGTGTCGGTTTCACCTTTAGTCAACTTCAGGGGAGGTCACAACGAAAAACCCCACGCTTGACTTACAGCCTGATTTATTTATTTTTTTTTTGGCTCATTGACACACCGTGATCTCTTCCTTTTTTGTCTGTCCTCACACACACACACACACACACACACACACACACACACACACACACACACACACACACACACACACACACA
>JBAJHX010000053.1:14075909-14087647 GCA_037176925.1 Amniataba percoides | reverse complement strand
CACACACACACACACACACACACACACACACACACACACACATACACACACACACACACACACACACACACACACACTCACAGGTTGATGACAGATCTGGCCTCTTGCCTCACCTTCAGTGTCAGAGATAATTAAATGTTTTTGCACTGTCCTAGTCTGAGGCATTCATTAATCAGAAGCTGAAGGGTGTGAGTGTGTGTGCTTGTGAGCATGAATGAGTAAGAGTAGATCAGCACTGTGTATCTCCTCTGCATCCATCTCCTCTCCTCTCCAGTCATTATCCACTCATTCACCACTTTATTGACACTTATTATTGACACTATTTACTCAAAATCATGTACCAACATCATACCTGATGTCACCAAAGTTCCCTGTCTATTAGATCCTTTAACATAGAGCATGTAATAAATCACAAATAGGAAACAAACCAGACACTGTTCACTTTATCTTAGTTTAGAAACCCTTTTCAGTCTCCTCTTTCTTTACACATTTTTCTGAAAGACAAAGCCCGTGTGCTGAACTGAACACATTATGCCCCCAGCAAGACTACTATACTAAAGAGTGACTCACACAAAAGAGTAGGCAAGAGAAGAATGGATGGTCAGGTGATATGGTATCTAATTCCAAATGTCACATTTTGCTCCATTTAAGGGAAAATGAGTGATTTTTATTTGCCCATACAACTCCAGTCACTCTGTACCATGTCAGTGCCTGACATGTTCACTCTGTTTCGGAACAAAAGCGCTTCCCGTGAAAAACGCAAGCTTTAATTTAAACCTCTGAATTGCGCCTTTTTGTACAAGAGAAAGCACCATTCCCTTATAAATGGAAAGCGAAGCAGCTCCATAGGGTTGTAACTGCCACAGGTTTCATCAGAGCTGATCAGAAAGGCATGAAAAAGAAAGCAAAATTGTAAAAAACTAAAAATAATTACAGACCTCTGACATCTGTGTCTGAACTGACTGAAGTGCATGAGGACGCGCTGAGAAAGCAGCGCTATTTATTCAGGCTGAATCTCACAGCGGCACAATATGTCTGCAGCTCTTCTCGTGGATTTATCAAGGCTTTGATACAGTGGATTACTGTATGTTTCCAGCAGCTTATCTCCCCATTGAATTAGATCAAAACATGTGTAATTGGTTTTGTAATTACCTAACACACAGAACACAATGTGCGCATCAGGCGCATTTCAAATTGCATTTGACTCACCAATTTGTTCCCCATTTAGGTTTCCATTTGCCAACTCTTCCATCATTTAAGCAGCACTCTGGGGCCATGTTGTGACCAAAGTTATCTTCCTTACAGTGTGACAAGAATGCATGTTTGTCACTTTAAATAGTTTTTTTGCATCCCGTGTTCATGCCCTTCAAAGACATGTCCCAACTGTACCATGCCACAAAGCTGAGTGGACATGAGAGTTTTGTTAAGTCACAATGTGCAGTTTATTAGCCATATTGTGGTGAAGGGATTAATTAATCCAATTTAGTTGATTTATTTGGTTATTCAGGAATCACCATAATTAATCTACTTTTTGATTTTTTTTCCTGCGTAAATTATTTTATGAAATGATTTTATCAAATTACAGCAGTTATTATCAATAACAGCAGTGAAAAAAAAGCAAAAAACTGCTCCAGCTAATGAGCGCACTGCTCCAGCACTACTTCCTTATACATTTTAAACAGATTAATCATGCATAGCGGTCAAATATTCTGAGTGTGAGTGATTAAATGTTTCATGCCTCTGCATTTTCAGTTGTTCGAGGTGAAGGCAAAAAAAAAAAATCATTCAAATATATGCTCATTTTAAAGTATAAATATGTGATGCACACATAAGTCAACATACATGTTCCATAGAGAGCAAAATTGAATTACATTTCTGCTGAATTTCTGGTATCTGAGAAGGAGGGATTTAAATGCGTTTGATGTCACCTTGGGTAATCTCAAGCAAACAATACTACAGAGGATCTGAGCCCACAACACCCACGTTAGCTTGTTAAATTCAGTTAAGCTGCAAGCACAAACGCCAGAGCTGCGGCACATGCTACTGTGCTCTGAAGAGGGGAATCTGAACTCCAGCACATCACTGCCCACTTGCTAAATCTCACATCACAATTTTCATGTTGGCCTGCACTAACAGACCATAATGTAAGTACTGAAGCTAACCCTGGAAATAGCTCCATGTTACTGAAGGGGCTAGCTTTGATCATCCTTTGTGCATTAGCCATGGCTCTGTCTGCTTCAGACGGCGAGATGTGAGCTTGGTTATCTCTCTCCTCCACGCAGACATCTCTGCACACAACCTGAGAAGGGGTGGAGAACTAATTGTGCTAAACACTGCTGCGATACGCCCGCCGTTTTTATGGGCTCTGCAGCTGAGACGGCAGAGCAGAACAATTTAAGCTTGGCGTAAAGTGACGCTACAATCTGTTGTGGAACATCAATGACGGGCTATCAGAGCATTTATTTCCCATTAAACCTGTGGATCTCTCGACTTCAAGGCAAACAGATTAGCACTTAGAATACTATACCAACAGAGGAGAATTAAATCAGTCAGTAAAAAAAAACTCCCCGCCCTGATGAAAATGCTACTCACCGTCCTGTACTGTCTTCTTGGCTGAGCTAGCATGAGCTTTATTTCCTGGATCTTCATATCTGTCAGGTTCGGGCTCTCGCTCTAAAAAAGAGAAACCGAATAATTAGAATAGTTCACACGTGGTTAAAATAACACTTGCCACTGTTCTGTGTACTGATGGAGCTGCAGAAAGGAGTAGATTAGCTTAGCTTAGCATAAAGACTGGAAAGAAGGAAAGAGAGCCAGCCTGGCTATGTACAAAGTTAAAAAATACACCTACCAACACACTGAAAGCTCTAATTAACACAGTATATATCTTTTGTGTAATTGCTAGACAAACACTTATGTAAAAACATCAACATGGCATCTTTGCTGATTCGTTGGCAACATTGCATCGTTGCCAAAAAACACAATTACAACAGTAACCCCCCCAAAAACTTCCACTTGTTTTATGTTACTCTTTTCTGCTGATTAAATAAACAAAAACAACTACAACTACATTTTACACTAGCTAGTGTATTTGTGTATGCCAGTATATTTTGGCTACAGGTACTAAAGGCACAGGTAAGTGGCATCTGTTTCCTCATATAACTCTGGAAAGTAAATGGATAAGAGTAGCTCCTAAAAAGTTGTACTGTTCTTCTGAATTTTAAATTAGCTGCTTTCAAATTCCCAATTTAATAATCCAAACGAGCATTTTTGATATAATGCTTTTAATCTCCTGATAGACATTTAGAAAGCACAAAGCCAGACGCGCCAGGGCTGCAAAGTGACACAAACATATTTTTCTTTCTCCTCTTAAAGGAATAATCATAGGGGCGTCATTATCAAACACAAAAACAAGTAGACTCAGCCAGGGGAAAAGCAAAAGCAATGCACCTATCCATCTAAATACAGAAACACTAACACATCACCCCTCTTAAACACACACGCAGGCACACACACACTGCAGTACACCTTCCCATGTGGAAGCCGGCCAGTGGTGTGGGAGCCTCGGGGAGGGAGCAGCAGCCAAACGCTGAGGTACAGGAAGTTTGTCATGTCTGTCTGTAGGCTGTGACATTAACACCCTGTGATGATTAACTCCCGAACTCATCCATCTCCTGTATTTATTAGTGTGCAAGGCTTTTCAGCAAGGACCGACCTACGGATCACATATAATGACAGTGAAAAAAGTAAGGAGTGTGTGTGTGTGTGTGTGTGTGTGTGTGTGTGTGTGTGTGTGTGGACACCAAAAAGTTAGTCCAACTTTGTTTTTTGTCAATATACCCTCTATTCATTATTCTTCCTCTCTTTCCCTTCTCTCCTCTCCTCTCCTCATTATTGGGTGACTTTCTTATCTCTGAGTTATCCCCTCTGCAGGCAATCTCTCTCAAGTGCTCTCTGTAGGCCTCGTGTCTGTATATCTTTGTATCGCCCCCTGCCTCCCTCCCCCGAGACTCTCTGATGCCGCTCTCGCTTTCACATGCTGGCATTTAGCCTGAGGGGCCGCCGCTATGATCGCTGGCAACGGCTGTCTGCTCGCATCCTGTGAAGTTTATTTATCCTAATTTACGGTGATCAGTGGAGGTTGTATTGGCTTTTGGGCACAAAGGGCAGAATAAAAACACACAAAGACACGCACACACACACATTTAGTCTTCCCTGTAGTGATCTACCGTTGTATGTATCTCCCCTTGAAAACAGCCTGTTCAGCAGTGTCCCAACACTGCAATCCATTGATTCACAGCTTCATTTTGCTCTGGGTTTGCTGTTGGTTTTGGCTCTGCCTCTCTAAACTGAAAGTGCAGGGCAGTAACAATTCACTCAACTCACTGTGGCCGCATCTGCCAACATTTACCCTTTCTTAATCTCCATTTCTCTTGGTCATCAGCTCCTCGGTGCCTCCTCTTCTGTGCCATTCCTTCTTTTCCACCCTAAACCGAAATGTAACTGCTTTGCTTGATGCGATTGGCTTCATCTGTTCATTAAATTAACAACTCTCTGCGTGACAGTGTGTATTTCCCTCCTCTGGGTCTCAGCGGGATCCAGGTATCATTGATTACCGTCCGTGCGTGCGTGTGTGACTGCTTAATTTACTGCATGCGTCTGATATCACTGTAGCGTGTACGTGTGCGTTTCAGCTGATAGTCCCATTTATGTGTTAAGACTCACAACACCGCGAGCGCTCGCCCCTCTGAACGAGCCAGATAAGAGCTGAGCCGAGGGTCGTGGATATTGAGTCACTTTTTATGATGTGGCCAACAAGCCATTAAAATCAGAGCGGTAAACAATGTTTAAAGGAACGCCTGGAGAGCGAGCTACAAGCCCTTAGTACATTACACTGAAATGAGATATTTGTTCTTGCTCCAGCTCACACTCCATTTAATACACAGACCTGAGGTGCTCGCTGTTGTTTGTTGTCCTATCCGTCTCTTTTCTTATCACTTTCTCTCTTTCAGCTTCTTTTAGCTCCTCCAGGCGCAGATCAAAGATGGTTATATGAGAATGTATTAAGAGGCAGTGACAGAGTTAGAGGAGATTAAAGATTGATCGATGAGAAATGGGAGCAGACAGACAGCATATCTTCAGTGAGACAGAGGCTTAGTGAGTTGGAGAAATGGCTGATGAAATATATAACAACGACGAAACACTCTGCTGGGAAAACACAATGTCACGTCTAATCAGGCTGATTGGCAATTTGGAGGCTCCAGATTTTCGGAGGCATTGTTTGTGGCTGCTACTGCCAAACCGGAGAGCATCACAAATGACTTCTGTTTCTGCTGCCAAAACTGTACCCATAGCAACCACTTATTCACCATGTTATCTAATTAGGCAAATGGACAGGAGTGGTAAACACCTGAAAATTTAAATTGTGAACTTAACTTATATGGTCTTCTCTATGTCTTTGTTTTGTATTGTGCACTCTGGTTGTGTCTCAGCGCCAGTTTGACTCTCTTGTGTTCCTCTGGACCGGCTCTGATAATGGGGCACTGGCTGCCATTTGTAATCCTCTCTTTGACTCCGCTGTGTGGATAATGCATTGCAATCACAGTCTCACAAATCTGCTGGGCATGCCCATATACAAGAACCCAGAATGAAATAGCCAGACTACAGATTCTAACATTGGTCTTGCTGACAGTACAACTGTTATCTGCTGCCAAGGACTCTTCCTCCCTTCTTGTCTCTCTGTCTCTGTGCTCGGGCTTAAAGGCCTTTTGCAGGGCAACCCTCCAAGCATTGCAGATGGGACTGAGCAGAAAATATTGCAGATGTAGAAAACCAGCAGTAAATAGAATTCAGAAGTTGACTTCTTGCTAGACGGCTAATCTGGAGGACACATGGCTGTAACATGCTGTGCAGCCTTAGTGTTATTGACATGGTTACTCTTACTGCATCACAGCTCAGTTAAAGAAGTGAAACATTTTTTAAATTCATGAAAATGGCATACAGTGTGGCTACACAGTCAACAGTGGACTTGTAAGCAAGTGTAAGAGATGATTTGACAGCAGGTATTTCTGCACCCTTGTATATGGAAAAAGTAAAAGTAAATGTCAGGACATGGCTGATATTTTAATGATTACAAGGCTGCCGCTCTCACTCCAGATTGCCGCAGTCAGTCACAGGTGGGAGGAGAGCCAAAGCAACGAGAAAAGTGTGTGTTGCTGTGTGTTTATCAGCTCACTGTATGTATGAGTACACTGTTTGAGAACAAAAAAGACAGCGTGGGTGTGTGTGCTTCCACCGCCCAGTTATGGTGGGTGAAAAAACGCAGGATATTGGATTTTGCCTCGCCAATTAAACTAATTTAAGAATAAATATCAAAAAAACTATCCGCTGAAAGTTTTCTACCAGCAGTTTACTGGAAAGTGCAAAACTGAGGAGGAGAAATTCACTTACATATTACTCTCTTTATGAGGCCCAACTCTTTACAGAACTTGGAAATAATTTGGCAAAATAATCTTCCGTAATGGGAAGGCAACTAACCATCTCCATGACAACTCAGCAAACTCCATCTAATAAAGATGGTATGATAGGATTTTGGTTCTGCATGTGGTATAACTTTTGACCCTTTCCCACGTAACTTCTTAATCATTGGTCCTGGGTCAGCTTTGGGCAGTGTGTTGGCGAACTATGAACATATGAAGTCCTGATCTGTGTACAGCAGATGTCTGTTTAATCCACCCACAGGGCGAGCTGGGCTGTCTGGGACGCAGGCCAGTGTCACCCACACATATACCTCCTTACAGAGCTATAGAAATCAGCATCAAGCACAACGTGTACAGAGGCCTAACAGGTTAACCACCCATGACCGGTAAATAGACAGGTCAATGAGCTGTCACCATGGAAACAGGTTTGTGTGGCATTGCGAAGGAGTCTCAGATCTGCCCTCATGCATGATAGAAACAAGAGGGGTTCTGGCGTTTAAGTGTGTTGTGTAATTTCTAGCAGTCTGTTTGATTTAATCACTGTTTTCTTGTCCTTGTAGATCTCGCTTTCTGCATTTTAAGCAACATTTGAAATACAAATTTTCTTATCTCAGTGAAGAGTGCTGTTTTCGGAGATCGAATAAACAGCTTCACACTTCACATTGGTGTATTATTACTTACAATCAATATTAATATTCTATTCATAATCAGTGCATCTGTTCTTACAATTGGATTAAAGATTTAAATATATTTTTAGTAGAAGTAGAAAGTATTTTATTATACACATAAAACACCCAATCTCAGCCACAGAGACCTGAGTAGGTAGAAATTTGACTTTGGCAGAAAAGATCCCTACAGATTTTCTGTGACATTGTTGCATTGTACTTCATGACTAGTGCAAAAATGGAAAAGGCACATGTATCATGTAAACTGAAGATTGTGTAAGTGGAGCTGGAGGGGACAGTATGTTGGCAAGTCTTTCTACTGAAGATTTCTTGCAGTGCAAAAGAAAGCTGATGACATAAAGTACATAGCAAATATGTATGAAAATGACTAACTTCTCAGAGGCTTTTTTGGCCATGTGTTTACGTCACTGTGGCTCGTTGATTCACAGTTGCTCATTGTTCAACATTATGTAATTTCCATCTGATGAACTCAATACGTCAGAAACAATAGAAAACTCTGGAGGAACAATGAACGGCTGTATGTAGTGGGGAGGTGGTGAGAGATAGATGGCCTAAAACTATGAAGAAGAACAAGTGAGACTGATGAGAGGATTTAGATGAATTGAATTGTAATATTTAAGGTAAAGGCAGAAGGGGGAGAGAAAGAGAGAGAGAACATGGTGACTGCAGTGAGGGGGGCACATAAAGCAGTGTTGCACGGTATACTGTATTGCTGCATGAATATGCTTTGCGGTAGGCAGTACTTTATATAGGATTCTGTTGGTTCAGTAGATTGCCTGCCAGTGAAAACTGACAAAAACTTAAGCTTGACAGGACGTTAAGTTTGTGGCTTCTAAAGTATTCCAAAAAGTTTGCGTGTGAGGTTTTGTGTGTTCAAAATGTGCTCCCATGTTGCTGCCATTATATGAAAAATTTATGTGAAACAATTGTCCACATTTTAAAATGCATCATCAGACTTAACCAGGCTTCATCATCCCATGCCAATTACTACAGAATGTCATCTGGATTAAAATACACAAGAAAGTACTCCACAGCTTCCAGTGCAGTCCAGTAAATTATGGCTCTAATATTGTTAAATACTATTGTAGTCACAGTAAGGCTGCTCACAATAGCAAAACACTTGGAACTTGGAAGACCATATAAGCCATGATTAATCGTCTCAATTATTTAAAATCATGATTTTATTACAAGAACAAATCCGTTATATTTGGAAATTTTGTCTGGCCGTCTGTTGGCATGGAAACCCATCCCACAGCAACCAGGACGACATGCTAACTAAATCAACAGTACAATCCTGAGTCATTGATAATATTGGTATACTGATGAGCATTCTTTTCAGTGGGGCAAAGCAGCCAACTGGGTGTAACGACTGCAGCCGATTCTGAAGTTTTCTCAAATTCAGTAGGATTAGTTTAGGTTCTGATGTTTACCACAGCTCCACAGCGAGCTATAAATCAACCGGTGGACCTCAATAAGCTGCAGGAAGTCTGCAAAACAGATTTAAGCTTACCACTGGCGGATTTGATCGCTTGCTGTTCAGTATCACCAACAAGTAATTTGTGATCCCACTGATTTCATTCATTAGATGCGAGGGAAGCATTAATCGGCAAGTGATTCATCAGGGGACTGGATTTCCCCCCATCAACCTTCCTGCCACTGATTAGTCTCCAAGGGCGACCAGTGATTCATTAGTCAAACTGAGATCAGCAGGTGTTGACTGATGACGTTATCCTTCCAACTGTATTGGCTCCCAGACCAAGTGATGCAGTTTTATATGACTTCTGTAATCTGACCATGCACATCAGATTTTATTAAAATACTTTGTATGCACATGCTATTGCACAATTTCCTCTGTTTTTTATTATCTGTTGTCTACAATCTTCAGTGATTCTCATCCATCAAAAACGTAAATAAGCTCTTCAGATAAAACAATACCCCGTTGGGACACAGAAAAAGCAAGACTGCACTGTAGCCTTGTCTAGGAAATTCAACCAATTCCCATATTATACCCCACATTAGATGACTCCCATTCAAAAGCCTGTCATGCTAACACAGGCTGGAGTCAAAAGGTGAAGTTACTAGTGAGTATGATGCCTGCAGTACCAGGTGCGGGAAAATGGGACCCACTAGAAGCAATTCAGACGCATGAAAACAGCAAATGTTCCCTGAGCAGAGCAGATTGTCTGATTGATTCCATTATTTATTCACTGTGTAATTGTTTTGCTGTCCACTTGCCCCAGGTGTGCTGTTTGTGTAAGAGTAACTGCATTGTGCATTGTGATGTTCACAGCTCTGCAGCAGGGGAGCAGTCATGCTGCAGCTCAAGTGCATTGCTGCTGCTGCAGCAGAACAGGCAAAAAGCAAGAAGGAGATTGAGAAAAATGTTCTTATGCACCCCCATAAAGAGCCTAATTGGCTCAAAGCTGCTGTATAGCTCAACCACAGTGAATGTCTCTCTAGAGCACAGATGACAGTTTTTCAGGGGGACAAAGTCACGATGTGTCAAAATGTTGCAGTGACTCATGTATGGAGTGAACCGAGTGACGTGGGCAGTGTGAAAGCATAGACACAATGCGAAGAGGGAAAGAAAAGCATTTTGAAAAAAGAAATGGATGACATGGTTTTGGGGTCTCTGTTAATTACTGTAATGCCTTGCTAAAAATAAGTCGGATGGGCATGCAGGTTTAAAATTAGCTGATTTAATACACTTATAGGCAAACAACACAATTTGTCTATTCCACATGACTGTTGAAAAGTCAATCAGAGTTGAACCAAAAATGTGATGCCGCAGATGGCAGGCCACTGATTGGCCATGGCGTGGTGTCAGTAGATGAGCTGGTAGAGCAATTTGTTCATAAGAGTCAAACCTGCCATTTTTAAAACCTAAAAACAATGAACACTATCAGAGATGGCTGCACATAAATCAAGATAACTATTGTGGCCTCCATAGTTATTTTGCCATGGATGAGGACTATCAGTCGGCCTCTGGCAAACCATCCAGCGCCTCAGAAAGGGGAAGCAGTAAGCTTACTCTTCCAACACTGTGTATAGTGCGGGTGTGGAGCTGTTGATCTCAACTGGGGATATTGTCTGACAGTGGCAGGAATACTTTGAGGATCTCCTCAATCTCACTGAAATGCCTTCCACTGACCTTCAGCACCTCCAAATCCGAGGTCATGGTTCTCCACTGGAAAAGGGTGACGTGCCCTCTCCGGGTGGGTGGACATGTCCTGCCTTAAGTGGAGGAGTTAAAGTATCTCAGGGTCTTGTTCACAAGTGAGGGAAAGATGGAGTGTGAGATTTACAGTCGGATTGGTGCAGTGTCCGCAGTTATGCGGTTGGTGTACCGGACCGTCGTGGTGAAGAAGGACCTAAGTTGAAAGGCGAAGTTCTTGATTTACTGGTCAGTCTACACTCCCACCTTCACTTATGGTCATGAACTTTGTTGATGACTGAAAGGACAAGATTGCAGATACAAGCAGCTGAAATGAGTTTCCTTGACAAGGTGGCTGGGCGCTCCGTTAGAGATAGGGTGAGAAGCTCAGTCACTCGGGAGGAGCTCGGAGTAGAGCTACTGCTCCTTCGTATCAAGAGGAGTCAGCTGAGGTGGTTCGGGCATCTGTTTTGGATGCACCCTGGACGCCTCCCTAGGACATGTCCCACCAAGAGGAGGCCCCGGGGAAGACCCAGGACAAGCTGGAGAGACTATGTCTCTTGGTTGACCTGGGAACACCTTGGAGTCCCCCTGGAAGAGCTGGGGGAAGTGTCTAGGGTGAGGGAAGTCTGGGCATCTCTGCTCAGACTGCTGCCTCTGTGACCCAGTCCCAGATAAGTGGAGCAAGATGGATATAGTGGTTTAGACTGTAAGCAAGTTTGGAACCTGTATGATTGTTCCACATGTTTGTTTTTACATTTTTTTCACCGCTTTTTTTCTTTTGCAATGATGCCGTGTTTCTGTATGATTAAGGTACCGGTATAGTTCATCAGAACTGCTTTTCAGATGATTGGGTAGTTTCAGAAACACATGTGGAAAGCCAGTGTGGGGCTGTGTCAATTTTTGTAACTTTCCGAGTGCTGACAATCCAACATTCACCCCCAGCTGTGGATCAACATAAAGAGGGTTTTTGTCAAGTTCTCCTACTTTATTCTTGACTATTTCCAACTAGTTCCAGGCTTTCACTCTGCTTTTGAGTGTGGCTGCGTGGAGCAGCTACAAACAATTTTGCCTGACCCTTTCTTTGGTGAGTACAAAGTCATCCTGACCGAGAGAAAGGATGATCAGAGTTACAAAAATAAATCCCAAGCTGTAAAAAAATGAAGTTTTTCTTTAAGTACAAGACATTGCCACAGAGGAACATAAAACTGCCAAGTGAAAGGTGACTTCTTGTTTGAACAGCCACGCAGTAAAAGGACCGTGCAAGTCTTTCCCCTCTGGTTATTCACTAAATTCACTGGATTATATGCAGAATGAAACACTCTCTCTTTTGTCTTTTGTGAAGTGAAAGGTACCGTTAACAGACACTAACGGCAACAACGCATAATTGCAGAGCAACGTGTGTCCTCCATATAGTAG
>JBAJHX010000053.1:14057431-14075809 GCA_037176925.1 Amniataba percoides | reverse complement strand
AAGTGAAAGGTACCGTTAACAGACACTAACGGCAACAACGCATAATTGCAGAGCAACGTGTGTCCTCCATATAGTAGTTCTACAGTGACATTGTTTTATGTTCTGTTCTGTCACTGTTTTAGAACCTAAATCAGGGCTCTGTACATGTGAGTCTCCTACATCTTCATACAGAGGATTCCTCCATAACATCTGATGTATTTAGTCCCTAGTTAGGAGAATGGAGTTCTGTTTATTTTTTGTCTTTAGTTCTCTCTGAGAAATGAGAGAGTGAGAATTTGATGCACCGAGGCGAGGCTGCTCTCATTAGGCTCAGTATCCACGAGGAGCTGGCCCAGATAAACCTGCTCAGCAAGTCTTTCCCTCAAGAGTTACAGTTACTGTGCTAGATATGCAAAACCAAGCCAGCACAGAACAGAACATATGCGGTGGTAGAAAGATTTAAAGTCTGTTGTGCTGCTCAGAGAGCTGTAGTCCGATCAACCGCCCGAAACTGTGTGTGTGTGTGTGTGAGACAATGAAGGTGTGAGTGAGAGTGAGCGAGTGTTTGCAATAATTGAGTTTAGTCAAGAGTTACTGAGGGTCTAAGAGCATTACACACTTGAGTGTGATTGATAAAGTGGACTTGGCATTGTTGCCATAGTAAGTCCATAAGCAGTGCCTAACTGTGAAAAGTAGTGGCATTTTGCCTTGGAAAAAGAGCCACATACACACGCACACACACACACACACACACACACACCTATGCTTAAAGAGATGATTGGAAATTTGGCAACAGCTCACTGAACAGCACAATTAGTTCATTTTGAGTCCTTCTAATTTACATGCTGTAAACTGTACCATTCAAAGGGCTGAGAGTGAAGGATGCTTTTTGTGAAGTAAACATAAGGAGGAAAACACAGTCAAGCTTCAGTATATTTACAAAGTTGGGATCTCAACAAAGAAAAATATTTGTTTTTCATTCCTTGAATATGTTCTCAAAATTCCTTTATGTTTGTGTTTTTTTTTTCGACATTAACACTGCAAAGCACAGTATTTTGCACACATTTTCTCATCTCTCTATACAGTTTTAACCATTGTACATATAAGACTTTTTTTTAAAAATATTTATTATACTGCCTGCGTATGATTTATTGCTTTTTTTAAAGCAGCTGGCTGAATTTTCAAAATGTGCAAAATCCACTTTTGTTTTCTATTTTGTGTTATGCGTTAGAGTCCTTACAACAAGCATGACTGTGGAGCATTTAATGTCTTATCTTTACATTTTTCCCTTATGCTTTATGTTTATATCTTCTGATGCCCTTCAGTATGAATATTCATTGAACTAATAAAAAATGCACCAAATAAAAAAATATCTCTAGTTGCAATCATTAAACTATGTCCTGTGGCCGTAGTAGTTTTTAGTAACCTAGTTTGATTTTTCTAAGTCTTGTTTCTAATTTAACAAAACATGTCAAACCTCTCATTTCGTCTGTCTGTCTTATCTGATCAGATAAAACCAGGCTCAGTATAGGACCAAGCATTTCACAGGTTTCAAAACTTGATGGTACAGACACAGTTTGGTCAGAACTCCAAAAAGTATGAAGGTTTGATGAAGTCTCTTAAGATAAACATTAGAACCACACAAAAACAGCAGGACTCACCTTGGTCGAGGGATTTGGCAGGAGCCCAGCTTTTGAAGTAGTCATCCTGAGTGGAAACACAACACAAGAAACTGGGTTATGAAAAAATAACTCCATGCCCAGAATATCATTGAGTCATTCTGTAGTCCGGAGTGTGAACAAAAACGTGTGCTTTGTAGGAATGAGTGATTGCAGTAAAAAAAAAAAAGGGAAAAGACATTAAGAGGTAGAAGCTTGTTTGGATGTTTTAAAAATAGGACACATATAGAGATATGGAGAAACCTCCAGGAGACACACTGGGGAGCAAAGGATGGTACAGGCTCGAGTAAAAATTGGGTTGAACTGGGACAAAAACATTTAATGTCAGTGTCAAGGTGGACTGCTGCTCTGAAAAACAGTTCAGAAGCTAGTGGTGTTTTTTCGATGAGATGATGTGAGGAAGAGGAAGGATTATGTGAAGAGAGATGCTGTAGTGTCACATTTTAGCTGCTGGGATATCCACAGAACTAATTACTCTTTATTCTTAATGTTTAGATACAGTGTAGTCTGCACTCAGAGAGAAAGCCGCATTACAACAGAAAATATTAACAGAGAAAATAATTGGCTTGTCTCAGCTTAGTTGAGTTGAGAAGAGGTTTGGATTTGTTAAACCAAATAAACTTTGATTCAATGGCTCCATTCAGAGCAGATTCCCTGCTCGGCTACAGACATCTTCTATTCTCTGGTGCAATTAAAAACCCCATTATGAAAAGAGCCGCAGCTTAAATGTTTTTGTTTGGTGCTACATGCATATCACACATATGAGTGATTGGTTAATAAAAGACTCATCAGTCAGCTTGCAGTACAAACCTATATATGGAAGCAGGAGTGATAGTGTGTATTCAGCTTGCAGTGCCGAAGCAGCTGCTGAATATGCACAGCAACAGCAAAAGCAGATGTGCATTTCAATACACCACTCTGTTATGTGACCGGGCTGAAGCTTGGGAAGACTGACCCACCATCTGTGGGGTGTAACTGACTTCATCAGCTCCCCATTCAGCATTTAAAGGCACTATAAATGGTTCACAACACACTATAATGATAGTGATCAGTACATGAGGATATTGTTTTGATCTTTATTATATTTATCAGTAATAATAACTTTATAATATATTATATGGTGGTACACACATTAATAAAATACATTACTAAACACCTATATCTGCTTCAAATGTGTTATAAACCTTTGATCAAATGTTTATGTAGTGCTTACAGATGCTGAATTGAGAGTTTAAAGTGAAGCGCTAATGAATTAGCATTGCACTAAAGTAGTCTGAAGTCCCACCCATCCATATATATGCACACTTACACACACACATACACACACACAGTGGTGGCACTGCATCTAAAGTGGTGCCCAGAGTGAGCCATATGTGTGCCAGCAGGGAGCGATCCTGTGTCAGTGACACTGTGTGTATGAGGCAGGGAGAACCTGCTGAGTTTAAAAGCATGATCTCTATCTCCTTTATTATTCAATAATATAGAGAGAGCAGAGAAGGAGAGAGGCTAAATTAGGCAATATAGAAAAAAAGTCTGCAGAAAATGGACAGTTGACCCACTCATCCAGTCCCTGTTCTATAAATGACGACTGCCGACATTTGAGCAACACAAAAGTTTGAAATGAGGAGATGAAACCTAATTAGCTTCTCCCTTAGGTGCACTTCACTCATGTCCTCACTTCTTTCTTCTTTTATTTTATGTCCATCTCTCCCACTCTGTCTCTATTATAAAGAGATCGTTTGTGGCTGTGAAATTTCAAACTAGGATGTTACTGTCACAAAACTCATTTCTGCAAAATTTTAACTGAGGCCTGCGACATTTAGACAAACGCAAGACCATTACAGCTTAATTCAGTGACGCTGACTTCCCATGCTTTAAATGCTCTATTCTCTCTCGGTTGCTTCAGAATGAAAACATAATAGTTTGAAGCCACGGAAAAGCGCACCCATTGTGGTATGTATTATATAAGGTCATTTAAAACCTATTAAGTTCTGTTCTGATCAGATTTCTTTTTTATGCAAAACTGATGCTAAAAAACAATTTAATATGTGAAACTTACATCAATAAAGTAAGCAGATACCAATTTCTTTTTTTTTTTTTTTTTTTTGATGAATGCTGAATTTTTAGTGGCAGTGAATAAAAAATGGGTAACATGTATGTCTACTCACTACGTGACCAAAATACTTTTATGTACTTTTGGTCTGTGGCTTGTGCAAAGTCTCTTTGGTCGTGTTAAGAGAAACGCTACAGTATACAGCTGCAACGCGACAACACCCTTGTGCACACAGGAGATCAATAAAGACATTATGTTCACAGTTTGGTACAGAGGAACTTGACAACCTCAACTCCATCCAACCTCAGAAGAAGCCTTATTGCCCAACATCAGTGTTGGACCTCACTGAAGCTTTTATGGTAATGGATTGGAACAGAATGGTGGCAGTTAAAGCAGAATATTAAGGCCTGTGGCTCTGCAATGACACGATCAACAATCAATATGAGAGCAATGTGCAGTTTAGTATATATAATGTAAGCTACCCTGATTGCTGTTCCATCGGCATAACAGACATGGGCACTACTGCAGGGACTAATTCACAAAACAAATGTATTTCTCTTTTAGGGTTAACATTACTAAAAGCTGTACTAACATCATTTGATTAGTGTGATGGAAACTGCAACATTTGCTTGAAAACATTAAACCTATCAAACCTCTACATGCGGCATTTTAATATGCAATGCTACAGCACATCGAGGCTGACCAGCTACCCAACCCGCTATGCATTTAAATCAGCAACACCTCTCCAGCTCTGCAACAATGCCTTTAAGCAAGTGCCAGACAATCACTACAGTGTCTACGACTTCCAGGGAGGTTCTGCAATTTAAAATAGTATTATTATCAAATTACAAACACAATGGATTTACTTACCTCCGCTTCCTTTAGATGATTGCAGATGAGAGAGGCAGAGGAATAGAGGGGAGAGAGGAGAGAGAGAGAGAAAGAAAGAAAGAAAGAAAGGTCAGTGATAACGGCACAGTATGCTATGTCTATCAGATCTATTACAACCCTGTGTTACTCATTCTGAATACTGAGCTCAACTCTAGAGATTCATTTAATAGGAATCTGATTCTGAAGGTGGCAGAATACCAAAGCGCTCACACACACACACACACACACGCACACGTTCACTCCGCTGGCAGCCTTATGAGATAGCCTTATTTGATGTGGCATGTAATTTGAAACACATCGGGGGCAAATTGTACAGGCTTAGAGTTAATGCATGGTATAAAGGCAAAAAAGAGAGAGGGAATAGAAAGAGAGGGGGGCAGTTAGTTTGTTCAAAAGTAGAGTAGTAGTAGTAAAAGAAAAAAAATAAATATGAAGTTAGTGCCTTTCCACTGTACTAAAAGGTGGTTGAGAGGAGAGAAGAAGAGCGAGAGAGTTTATCTGAATTAGGGTCTACAATCGAAGATGTGTGTTTACAAAGCCAAAACACGTAATTCATAATCGAGTTACAACAGGGATCTGTCTGTAATAGAAAGAATCACAATATCCAGGATTTTCATTTCATTGTCACAGCACCTGTGGCGATAAGCTGTAGGTAGATGCAGGTGTGTTTTTGGCCCTCGCTTCAGATTCATGCTGAAGTTTCATCATCAGTATTTTCTGTTTGTTTACCCATAGTACCTCCCTTCAAGTCTGGCAGTGCCCCAAAAAAAAAACAATATGCTGCTTCACACACGAGTGAGTTGACGAGCGAGTTTGTTGCATTAAAAGCCTTGTTAAAAGCCAGACTGTGTGCCACTTGTGACATTTCCGAGAGAGACACCGCCAGTACCCAGGTCAAAACACTGCAAATCAAAGGGCTTTCATCAGTGGGCCACAGGCTCAATTGCCACTGTGTTGCTTCAGTCTGCGATAGATAGTGACTTAACAGACTTTTATTTAAATGTCAGTCTAAAAGATTATGACTTTGATTATCATCATGATTTAATCGCACCTTTAAATGTATTAAATCTATAATCAATTAATTGCTAATCTTACAGTGAACAATAATAGCAGAAAGATTTTTCAAACAGATTAAATCTATCCTCTCAAAGCAGGATAGATGGTAACTGATTCATCTTAAGCCATAGTGTTTTAGCTTTTCTGTACCTGTTTACAACACACAGACTAACTTTGGGTAACCAACTGACCATGATGGATTTTATCCAATTTGAGGGCAACAGTGAATAACTGTGTGGGGCTGTATATGATACAAATCCAGTGGAATAAATGAACTTGTCATCGCATTGATTCCTCTACCATTTGGATAATTTGCAACATGTTGGTTGGGTTTTTTTTATTGAGCATGTTGTGTGCACAAGAGAAAGTGTTTCATCTGTTAACATCAGTAAACAGCATCAACCCAGTCCAGAGGAGGACTGCAGCTGAGGTGCACTGTTTTTTACTAGCTGGTGTTGCTTAAGGTTCACAGCGGTCACTAACAGCCCGCTTATTATTCAATCTAAGTCTCAGGGATGACCTTTCCTTGCCTAGGACCCCCATTAATATTTTAGTGTGCTCATCTCAAAAGCATTAACTGGCTGTTCAGCGCGCTGCGACACTGCCCCAATGTCATTCAAACCCTTTAAAGTGATTACAAGGAGATAAAACTGTGTCGTTATAATCATTTCTTCTTTGATGGAGGTGGTGCTAGAATTTTCAGTAGTGAGATTCACAGAGAGGGGAGTCTTTCAACCGTGTCCATTTAAAGTTGCACACACTGCAGGAAATTGTTGGCAACCAACAATGTGAACAGTTTAATTAAGTCTTTTTTAGCGTTTAATTAAAATCTGTTTAAAATGTAGCACAACAGCTGTCAGTGAAAATGAGTTTCCTTTATTATAAAACTGTACATGATGCAGTTTATTTATTTTAATTATGGCTAATTGACTGCATGTCTGTGTTCAACCACCTTTGTGTCGCAGTGAGTAGTTCCATTACATGTTGCTGTTTAGCAGCTGGATGATCAAGTTAAACTAGGCCGCAGTGTTCAGGCAGTTTCCCCAGAGGAGGAAATGGGGCAGATGTGTCAATGAGGGGACATAGTAAGGAAAGAGTGAAAACAACTTGGTTAAAACTACAGATCAGCATCGGTGTACTTGTTGTTTGACTGTTGTGCTCCATGTAAGCCACAGGTCAGACTTTCAGTCAGCGCTGCAGTAAACAACAAAACCTGTCACCCAACATAAACACATGTTGTTTTTTAAGCAAATGACCAAAACCTCTGTTTTTCTGAAGAGGACCATCACACGTATCACATGTATGAGCACATGTTAGAACAGTGGAAGCCAGAAACCAAACTGGGTTTATCCTCATCTCTCAAATAACAACTTTACTGAATATAAAAGAGTAAAAGCACAACCTGCACTGATGCAGACAATGGGGAAGCTGGAGAACATTATAATCGTGCTTAACAGGAGATAAATAACCATTTTCAGGAAACGACATATGCTGAATTTGATCAAAACCATGCTGAGACTCAGATGTACTCATTATTTGTACTGCAGCAAGAGATCACTGACATAATGCCAATGTGGGTTTTTAAGCCATATGAAAAAATAACAGGCGCTTTTATTAAACTCGTAAGGACAGTCTCAAAAAGGAATTAATTCCTGTGATGTTCAGTCGTTCTTTCTCCTGGGTCTTCAGCAGGTCATCAGACTTCTTTGTCCTATCCAGTGCAAAGTGACAGGTCTGAGATCTCATCTGATAGCAGATCCCTGAGCAAGACTGTGACGGGAAACGGTACAGAAAGAACAGAATTGATTCAGAGAGGAACCAAAGTGGGAATAGCTGCAGCCCGATTAGCTTCTCTCAGCAGTAACATCCATTGAACGTGTGTGTGTGTGTGTGTGTGTGTGTGCACGCGGTTATAGTCACAAGTTGGTATTAGTTTGCGCAAATACTCGCATTAACATTAAAATAGGCAAAGCCTTGCCTGGAGTGCTGACTGAAGATGTCATAATCAGGGGATGAGGATGCAAATCTGGCCTCTCGGTGGAAACTAAACAGCATTAAAAATTTACTGGGTTCTTTATGCATTTTATTCATGGGTCTGGAACCTTGCCGAATTCCTTCCCTCCCTCTTTTTTTCCCCACAGTCTTTAATTCATTCCCCTCTCCTCCTCCTCTCGTCCTTCCTCTCCACCAAGTCTCTGCTCCCCTCCTTAGGCTACATCCTCTTTATAGACAAGCACTGGTCCGGGATCTGATCAGCATCCTGTGGAGCTGATATATGGGCCTTGTGAGCAGATTGGAGAGTGGATTTTAGAGACATGCTGAGTCAGATTACTTTAGCATAGGTCTTTGTAGAAGTCATAAGGAATGATGAACAGGACCAGTAGATAGTAGATACAGTTTTGCTTAAGCAACTATTTAAAAAACACACACAACCACAGAAGGAACGTTTTATGAACCTTTTCTATTAGAAACTGATATGGGAAAAATAAAACTGTGCACTATGAAGCCAGTCCGACATATTCATGAAGAGAAAAGAAATCATCAAACTTTATAACACCTAACGTACACGGGGGTATTAGCAAATTATAGGGACAAGTTATTTGGATCAGTAGTTTGATTTGAATGGCATCACATGCTGTTGTTATGACCAGCACTCAAACCCACGGCAATGTGGGCAGGCGGCCGACTTATAATGAAAATATAAACTCCTGCATGTTTACACCGGAGAAAACAGAGATGTTTGGTTGATCACAGTCAGCAGCCATCCACTCCAACAGGTATTAGACTGTACGGATGTGGAAGTTACTCAGTCTAAAAACACTTGTGTTAAACTTGTTGGGGAAAAAGGCCTTTAAAAGTTTTTGTCCAACCTCCACAGTCTGGATGTGAAATTGCTTTATAATGGGATGTGACTTGCTAGCTTGTGGTTTTAAATCAACAAACTTTCAATCCATTATTTCTTGCATTGTAATGTTGACCAGGAAACACATGTCGAGTTTACTCAGCCCAGACTGCAGGGCACACAACAACACCCTTATCAGCTCATTGATTGACATAAATAAATATAAAATACATTTCAGGGAACAGAGATTTGTGGGCTTTACCTTCCGTTTCATTTTTTCTTTCAACATGGAGCAGCTAATGACAACGCAAAGTCACATTTTCTACAAGATCACCAGAATATAGTTTTTACCTCTCAGAATTGGTTTACAAGTGAGGTGCCTTCAATCCAACTGTATCAAAACTAAGAGAGAGAGTAGAGGAGAAAGGAAGTACAGAGATGGGAGTTTGCTTTCCTGTAGGGCTCCACTGGAGTCTATCCAATATTCGTGTCTACAGCCTGGAGATTGACAGGCAGCATCTCATTCATATGAACAGACAGGTAACACTGAATATTACATGTGGCGCTGAGAAGATGAAGCAGCACGCTGCCACACACATACACTCACTAGTTTGCGCTTGTGTTAGAGGATAGCTACACAAACTGAAATTAATAGTTTACTGGGGTGTGCTCAAACTTTCTGACCTGCTCTCTCTCTCTCTCACACTCTCTCTGTCTCATTCACACACACACTATCTATCATATTACAACGGTGAATTCCTTCCAGACTTAACGTTACGTGAGGATCTGGCTAACCAATGACAACATTTGTATTCACAGCCAATCCAGCTCCTCTAAACTGAGACAAACGACTTCTTTTCTTTCTGCTTACTCCCCTCCCCCCCTTCTCCCCTTGGCTTTCTATTTTTATAGCCTCCCTCATTCATCAACTCTCTTCCTCTCTCTACTCCACTCCTCTATTTTTTTTCACCACTGAAAACATCTCTCACCCGAACAATGTGGCTCAAAGCCGAACATCAAAAATCTGCTTCCTCTTCATTCTGTCCTTTCTTTTCACGTTAATGAGGAAAAAAAGGCTTCTCTGAGCAGCCTGTTTTTCAGAGCATCTCTCCATCTCCGCTCTCTCTTTTCTTTCTCCTCTCCAGCAGCATCTCCAAGCTGGCTTCCTCTCCCTTTTCTCCCATCTCCTCTCAGTTTCAGGATATTGAACATGAAAATCAATCTATTACAAGTGGAGTGGTGGAAAGAGGGGAGAGAGACAGTTTAACGCAAATGTGCAGTGTGCTGATTGGGGTGCCTGAGGAGGAAAACTACAGTTTGGAGAAACAAAAGAGAAAGGGAAAGACAGATGATGGAGCGCTGAGAAACAGCAATCTTTGCACAGTCCCGGTGAGAGAGAGGAAGGTTTCAAGCAGTTAACGCAGAAGAAGTGCGACCAACACTGACAGACCATAAATGACAGAAACAACTGGTGCTGGGAGAAACAGAGTTGGTGCAGATAAAAGACACTTTGGACTTGGATAAAATGACTGGTTGTCAGGGCATCCGGAGTTACAGTTGCATCCAAAAAATCATGTGATTTTTAGGAAACCTTTTGCAGCAATGCAAGAGAAAAAAAAAGAGCACTCTTACAGCAAAAAAGAAAAGAACAGTACTGTGTGAATTAATTGAAGCTCACTGAAGTTTTGTGGAATAATTTAACATCAAAACCCCTTTTACCTAAAGTGAGTCTGACTCGCACTATTTTTTAATCAAAATGATTTCAAAAGTTATCTCAAGTCAATTTTCAAAAAGATGTACCACATTTTTTATATCATAATAAAGAAGGTGCACTGAGACCAGCAAACGGAGGAAAATAGAGGATAATGAGGAAGAAAAAGCCTTATTGTTATACTGGGCTCAACCCAATTTGTCAGTTTCATTCTCATAAAACCAAAATGAAATCCTATTTGACGCAGAAGAGATTCCAGACAAATTTGATCCGAGGATACAGGACTGGGATGTGCTCCAAAGGAACTAGCTTGCATGACAATGATAATAATTTAATTTCCATTGTTTATCCTCTTACAATTGCAGAAACAGCTAAGATATTATAAGAATTACAATCATGTTTATTGGAGTACCGCCTGTGCCAGGGCTATATAAAGGTTTGTCAAGAACTGAAGTGAGAGACGTGGATATTGGTGTGTCCCTGTCACTGAATCGTGCGAGTGAGTGAACAGCTGACTGACTGCCTGAAACGGTCACAGAGTCAGTAAGTGACAAGGTTAAAAGGAAATAAAAGCAGAGAGGAAACCTCCGCCACAAGTTAAACACAACCACCGAGAAAGAACTGAGGAAAGTGAGATCAAGGCAGAGGCAGAAAGAAACTGACAAGGGAAAAAGCCTGAAACAATTTTGTGACATCTTCTCTGCACACCTCGCTCGGTCTCATGCCTGCACCTGTTCCTGCAATCTCTTTTGGCCGTGTTCGCTGTATAAGCTTTACAGGAGCCCACGGCCAGGTTGGGGGTCAGCCTATAGGTGTAAGTCTGGGGGAGACACAGGCTGGTGGACACGCTGTGATAAATAATAGATAAGACGCCATGTTGCGGGATTAGCTTGACAAGGCTGCAGGTCCACCGCCCCTGACCGCTTGATTGGCCGCAGAAAGGGGCTGCAAAGCGAAGCATAATAGGAAGTGCTGTTCCCGTTTTTTTCCTGTCCACTTGACTGCAGGTCTGTCACACTGGTGTGTTGCGAGTGAGCTTCCTTGATTTCCTTATCTGTGAGGCGAGCTCCACCAGCCAGTGTGCAGCCACAAGCCAGATGATGATGAATAGACTCGGCTGGTGCTGGCTGCGAACAGTCTCGGCTCTCACACGGCGCTTTCCTGTGGCTGCCATGCCTCCATAACCTCCCCTCGGTGTGAAAAACAAAGCCGTGGCTGTCTCTCTCGCCTGCTCCTGGAAAAATACTCAACAGCTTGCTCTGAGCACGTCGGCTTCCTCTCTTTCTCTCCTCTGGCTGACAGATGTTGCTACATTGTCACTGGTGAGCGGGACATAGATCTTAATAGGGAAAATTATAAGCTGTTAATAGCCCGCCTGCTTGTGCTGCATTCCGCTCTTGCTCTGTCTACGCTACATCTAAATACACACAGCTAAATAATCGATGCGAACGTGGTCCGGCGGAAATCGCAGGGAGACAGTAAAATGCACATGAACATCTCTCTTTGTCTTTCTGCTTTCAAACTGGTGGCCACATGATCAACTTGTTGCATTAAAGGGAGGCTAAGCTGATAAGAAAAAAAAGATACACTGGCTGTAATTGAATCCATATATTTACACTGATGAGCTGCGAGACGATCCAGAATGAAGATCAATGAAAACACAGATAAGTAAAGGGCAAAAAAAAATGTCCACATAAGACAGAATATATTCACACAGAATCAGTGTTTTCTCTGTGCCTGTGTTGCTCTGCAATAAAGTTAGCACCCCACACAGAGATATGCTGAGTCTCGCTGTGAAAATGTATGAAATTCAGAGGAAATTTTGCAAGTGAGTGTGATAGATAGTGACTCTAGACGTTTTCCAGCTGTGTACTTTGGGCAGTTCTTGCTCTCCTCAAAGTTAACACGCAGAATTCAAAACACACCAATCTGAATTCACTCAGCTAACTTCCTGTACAAAACTATCCTATCTTTTTTTTAATACCATCCTATCTGACGGAATCCCTCGGCTCCTGTCGGTATCCCGCGGTGATAGTGCAGCCGTGGCGACGGGCCAAGTGTTAAGCCAATCATACACGGGCTCTCTTATCTGTCTGCTCCACTGGGGAAACAAGGGAAGAGCTCAGGAGGACGGAGAGATAAATGTCCTTTCTTTACTCCAAGTGCATTACTCTGCTCTGTTTAATCCTTCTCCTCCTCTTCTCTTTCCACCACCTCAGTTCCCCTCAGCTAGTCTGCAGAGTTTCCTCCTCACTCAGCATGTTGGGAGCCGTCCCGAAACAAGTCAGAGGAGTCCCGCACTTTCTCTTCACTTCCCTTTTTTTTTTCCTCAATTCTTCCCCAGTTGCCGGCATTCGGCTCTGACACTTTGTCTTTCTTCTTGTTGTCTGCGTTGTTGGCTGTTCACAGACTAAATGCCAGTAGAAAAGTTCAAAGGAGGCCTGTGGGAAGAGGCTTGCACGTCTTGAGTGTGAGTGTGTGTGTGTGTGCGCCCGCGCTAACGCGTGCGCATCTTTGTGCTGATACCCACCTGTCTCCGAGGCTTTGTCAAACTAAATGCAAGTCAAATGAATGCAGACAGAACATCCACACCGGGCCCCAGACAAGCTCTCATGCTAAACTTTTCTCAAAGTGCTTTTATGTTTGCCACATGTGAATGGGAAATAAACACTTGCCGTTTTTTTTTCTCGCTTTGTTATGGAAAAATTACAGCCGTTTTTTTTTTTGTTTGTTTTCCCAACCGTGTGGGTTTTTCTGGAGGTCACTGAAACTATATATACAGCTGAGCTCAACCACAATCAAACCAGTAAATACATCCTCAGGTTCATTCAATTAAACACAAAGGCAGTCCTATGTTGTTATTGATGTACAGAAAGTCTGCCATCATTGCAGATACATGCATGAACAGAAATGTTTATATATGTGTTGTTTTTAGGATAAAAACTTTCTTGGGAACGTACCCTAAAAAACAATTATTGTACTTAAAAAATAAGCTTTGTTTGCCTTTGGATATTAGTCAGTATGAACTTTCTAGGGTTAGATCTCATTCAGGGGGATGGCTGAGACAAACTAGTTTGTTTGATGTTCTGGCAGACCAAGTGTGAGGGCATAAGTGTATCTGTTCTGAACGGCCACAGCCGAAGACATCAAAGACAGATAGTGTGGCACCATAAAGACAGGCAAGATGCGATAATCATTCAAATGGGCAAAATATTTCCCCAAAGGTATGTTGCATTCACCTGTGCATACGAACGCTGACTGAGGTAACTGTGTAATGAATGAAATGTACTAAAAATCCTGAAGCAGATTTCCACACCTTTACACTGCAAATCACCACTTTGTATTGTGCTGTGTGCAAATCAGCATGTATATTTCATGCCATACACAACAGGAATGAGATGCAAACCAAAAAAGGAAAGGGGTTTTGTGTGTTTATGAAACGACTGAATCTGTCAAAACTATGTGTGTACAGAAAAGCAGCAAACTTTCCTTGATTTTCATATTCATAACCTAAGGGTGCTTCTTGTTAAAGAAATCAACAATGCACGGGGCAAAAGTCAAGATCTGACCCACAGTAAGACAACTTGGCCATAAAAACATGCACACACGGTTGGACAAATATTGTTGGTAGTTTTGGGCAAACACAGCTCGAGGGAAGGAAAGCAGGACAGCACTCTGGACAAATACTGTTCTCCTCCACTGTTACACCCACAAACACAACCGGGAAACAGCAGCCTGCATTATGTCTGATCAAAGTTAGTAGTAAAGAGTACCAAGACTACTCACTGACACCAAACACACACACACACACATACACACACACACACAAACACACATCTCTGCCACCCACAGCAGCCAGGAGCTAATTTCACACAGTCTCACGGGAGTTTAAAAGGCTTACTCAGGAACAGAGTCGGTGAGGGAAACAAAAGGGAAAAGTGAGAAAGGTGCTGATGAAGGAAAATAAGGAGGCGAATAAATTGGAAAGGAGGCAGAATAAAAAAAAAACCCATACGCACAAAGAAGGAGAAGAGCACAAAAGGGAGAGATGAAGCAAACATGGTGGCTGATTTAAGACTTCGTAGCACAGAACTGCAACTTCAGGTTAGCTAGAGCTGAGAGACATCTTTATCTGAATAAGCGCACTCCGTCAAAACTAAAGCCCACACAAACAATGCAGCAGATCCCTTTCATACTTCAAGATGAATAGTACAGATTTTGCTCTGTCAACACTCTTTAAGGCTCAATTTCAGGTTTTGTTACAGCTTAGTTTGTGAAAGTAGTTCAGTGCTGCCAGAGTGTCTTTTCTATACTGGCACATTTTGACATCATGACATGACTTGCAGATCATCAGGAATTCAAAAGTGTTTATCTTGAATATAGCACATCAATAATTCACAACTACCTAAATACAAATTAGGACATTTCTAACAATCAACATGTGTAAATGATTGAACAAAATGGCCCTAATGATGATGAACACTCACATTATCACTGTGAGTCAATTAATTAAATAAAATCATCATCGCTGAGTTGTTGATAAAACATAATGTAAGGGAAAGTCCTGAGTAAATCACCTTCATTAGTCACTTACAAGAAAGTGTTTCAGTGTTATCCCATATATCTCTTTTAGTTCACGCTTAAGTGTTATGAGGAGAGATTTTCCATTTTTGGACAAATTAGCCTTTTTATTGCCCTTAGTGATAATTCAAAACTAGACAGGTAAGTGTCTGACCAGGTCAACCAGGCCAACATTGTGGTCCAGTAGATTTTCACTGAGGAGAAGAAACCACCCGGGAGAGCAGCAGACTTCCTTTTAGGACACATGGACCCAGAGGGTGTTTGACCTGAGCGGGTTAATCCTGTCAGGTCTGTATCTAGAGGCCAGCTTTATCTGGATCACCCCTAGATCGAACCGCATTTCACTGAGCAAAGCACCCAACACTTCCCCTCACGTGAGGTCAGACCAGCAAACCAGATGAGGGAACATCTGTAGTGTCAGCACACGTGATAACACCGTATATCTGAGAACGTTTGAGAACACTTGCCACCTTTATTAAATGCAAAAGAGGGTTTATTTGAAAAAATGTGTTTTTTAAAGTATTGAAAAAAAAAAAAAAAGAAGTCAGCACTGTATTTCAAACAATCCTGAGCCTATCGATGGTGGGGGACGATGGGAGTTCTTCCTGACCCATTTTTCTTTCTGTCTCTTTACCTGCTGTGACTGAACCATTTCCCACATTGGATCAGAACAACACAAAACCAAACACTGCTTTCTTTAGACACAGAAAGGAGAGAGAGAGACAGAACCACACACACACACACACACACACAAAATTGCTGTGTTTTCTTCATCGCCCTTATCAGTCTAACCTGCTATTACCTCAACTCTCTCTCTCTCTCTCTCACCTCTCGACAAACAAACAACACCAGGTCCCTAACAAGCCCACATGGGGATTGGCCCTTCCAACCGGGTGATCTCTGCACTGATTGGCTGAAGAATGTGCTTTCACTCTGCAGGGTTGATGCGATGATCTTGTGCAATTATTGTTTTCTATCAGAACCTGTACAGTGCAGCCGCCTCTGAATAATTGCGCTGTGCAGAGGGGTCCTATTAAAAATGCTTCAATCTAAATCATGACTGAAATGACACAGAGAAAGGTCCTTCTTCCTTATTCTGAGTTAACAAAAACAAAATCACATTTAATGAGCCCTCCTGGGAGGAGCTCCCTCCCACAGCTTTCATTGGTTGATGGAAGCCTTATTTTACCCTTTTGGAGGTGACACCAGGATTGCAACAGTTCCTGATAATATACACCCCCCTCCCCTCCCCCATTCTTTGTTCACCCATTTGTGATGATGCACAGCACAGTTAGACAGCAATCAAGAAAGGCTTGTGTTTTCGGGTTGTCCATGTTCCCTCATCCCTTTTGATCTAGCAATGAGAGACTCAAAAGTTACAGGTGTCAGTGTATTTCAGGCAAACATGAAATGCAGTTAATTTCTTTGCTGATGATCTTTCAATTTATGTGACTAACTAGGGAAAAACATTATTTAAAAACATTTTTTAACACATTCTGTTATTAAGGAGCTTGGCTGACTTGTGCGATGTTACTTGGATAGAGGCATCCCTTTACAGTAGCTTCCTCCCAGGTGATGGCAGGTGTTCTATATTAAGTAACAAGAAGGTTTCTTACTTCAGCCTTTATTTGTAAAGGAAGGTGACTGAAGTTAAAGCTCTGAGTCAGCACTTAGCAAACTCGTGGCCACACTTCATTTCAGCAGTTTAGTACTCACTCAACACATTCTGTTCTGATTATTTGTGGCTGCGCTTTTGAAAAACACAGAAGTTGCCTTTCACACTAAAATCCATGTACTAATTCTTCAACTACTGGCAATGTTAGTTATTCTGAATTTCACATGCGCTCTCCAACAGCGAAAGTGAACTTAGTGGGGTAAGTAACAGCTCTCATTGCTCTCCCTGCTCTCAGTTGTGAACCACAATATCAGTGCAGTCACTCGTCTTTCAGTAGTGCTGCAGAGGAGGTGCTTTTACACGCGCCATCAACTCGAGTCTCTCCAGCTGCTCACTGGAAAATCTTGTATTTCTACAAGCGGTGCCAACAGAGTTCGGTGTCTTGTTCACCATTTTATACCCACTTAGATCAGTCAAGTCAGCCTTAATGCTTCTATTAAAATCCCCGTTTCTTGCTGTGCAATTACGAGACCGGTATAATTAGACTGAAATCATGAGACTGATGCTGAAGATACTGAGATGATACTGAGGACTGGATCACACACTTTAAACAACAGCGACTCCTCTGAGAAGCACTCATTGGATTATTTTACCGTCATTTGTGCTTGAAGCATTTATCTCTCTCTGGACTGAGATGTTAAGGACCCTGTAAAGAACCCCCTTGCGCCTTGCACACTCTTGCGGCAGTGCTGTTGATACAGTAATTCAGTTAGGGCAACGGAGGAGCTTAACAACGTTTCCAGAAACCCTGCTGTAAATGCTGATTTGTTTAGGTTGAAGCTCTCGGAATCAGGAGCGTGAGGTTACGAGAGCTGCTGTGAATACCCAATAAGATCTACATCATTCACTCAGACAGACAGCCTGTTTGACATTCAGTACCAGGACTGAAATGTGCTGCGCGGGCCTGTCAGGTGGGTTATCTGCAGACTCTTTATCAAATAAGATCTGCAACGACTGCGTGATGACATATAGTCTGTTTTTCATCGTTGCCGTTTGAAACACATTATGCTATTTGCCGATAAAGAAAAAGAAAACGACCAGGGACACATTTCTGCTGCTAGTTGTCATTCTTATCATTTTTTTCCATTCACCAGTGATTTCCTTTTCCTTTCCCCTCTGGAAAAACCAGCTGATGACAAAAGAAACCCCGAACGCATCTATTTATCATGTCATCTTTTCTTCCATGGCTTCCTAATAGCTGTTAAATGAAATTTGAGCTCCTGCACGCAGGCGTGACGTTCATAAGCTGATTTTTTTTTTCCTTTTCTCTTTCTTGTTTCTCCGCCATGCTTTTCTCTTCCCTCCACAAATTACTGTTGTGATTATAGGTCTTAACCTCTATGGGTCTGTGTGTATTTGTGTGTGTGCGTGCGTGCGTGTGTGTGTGTGTGTTTAAATACTTTTCTTGCCAGAGCACACTTAAAGCTATTCACACCCAATTCACAGAGCATCATGTGTGAAAACAAGAGGAACATTTCGTGCCGAAGAGTTGTTTTCTGATTATTGCGCTCACCACGTATCCCCAGATGCCCTTTGTCTTTGTCTTCCTCTTTTTCTGAACCTGGGCCTCTGCACTGAGCAATAAAGTGATCATAAACATACAGACTAGGATTAAAACCTGCGTGAACATCAATTAAAGCAACATTATGCTGCTTTTGAGAAGCAATGGTAGTCGTCCTCTCGCATATAAAATTCATAAGCAAGTTCCATCCTTGTAAAAAATACACTCAAGGGTTTTGCTTTTACAGCCCAATTTAGTCTGTTTGTGCAGTGGCTCATGCTGTCTCATTTTTAGCAAACATCACATCGATAATACCGATTTTACATTTAAGTATTTGAAAGCTCAAAATATTATATACTGTATATTTCAGAAAAAATACACACACTGGTGTGCAGCTTTAAAATTCAGAA
>JBAJHX010000053.1:14030143-14043505 GCA_037176925.1 Amniataba percoides | reverse complement strand
TTTCAGCTGCAGCGGAGCTAAGTGAGAACTGGTCAACAGAAACCCCTGAATCAACAAGAACAGTATGTCGACTTCTCTCACGCAGTGGTCTCCATGGAAGAATTAGTGCTTGCAAACCTGCATTAAACAGAAGACAAAAAAAAGAAATTGTGTCGCATTTGCCAAGGCTCACAGCTTGCTTGGTTTGGGGCTACATCCAGTATGGGGGTGTGCGAGAGATCTGCGGAGTAGATGGCAACATCAGCAGCCTGAAATATCAAGAACGATGAAACCTAAGAATCCTGATGAACTCTGGGAGTCCTGCAAGACTGCGTTCTTTGCCAATACGAAAAAACTCCATGAATGATAAAAAACATTATTTTGGTATAATAAGCATAATTTAGGGGGTTTTGCCTTTCATATAAGCCATTTCTGATTTCTGAAGTTGTTATTTGTACTAAAGGTGTTCCTACAACTTAGATAAATGACAAGACTTTTGTCAGGGACTGTAGATCAAAGCTGCTTTTTGCTCCTGAAAACTTGGTTAAAATTATTTTTTTTTATTATTTCTTATTTATATTTCTGTACATCAACAAATATTATGACTAAAACACTGACTGGGAAAAACACATTTGGTTATCATTGTTGTTAACACTTATTTCTGCTTTGTCAGGGCTGTGTGGGTGTGATTTTATCAGATTTGATTGACAGTGGTGTGGAAACAAGCAAACCGCCCATCAACTGTCATCAGATTGTGACTGAAATGTTGCTGCAAACAATCTCTCATGCGAAGTAAATGCAGAATGTTCAGAAAATGGCAGAAAATGTTGTGCTTATGTAGGACATGTGCCACTAAAAGTAAAAGGACAAATGAGAAAACCTCTGATGGCCTGAAATGAAACAGATGAAATGATGAAAACCTTTCATAACTCTCCATTTTGCATATCTTCCAACATACAGTGCTTATATTATAGCTGTGATAAGCAAATATTGGCAAACCATATCATCCTATGAGCATATATCAGGTCTACTGCTGTTCAAACTGAAAGTTCTGGCTATGCGATTCCCATGACAAGTTAAAATGGCACCAAAGTGAAGCTGTGTCTGCCAGTATTGGCAGGGATGGACCCGTTTTATCTGTCAGTTCCAGATAAAAGAAGCTCCCAGTATTGATCAGCGGCATCCCAGCTCACCTTATTATCCAACTCAAAATCCATGAGAAAGTCACGGGAAACATGCCAAAGGCTGTTGCTTTCAAGGTTAGCAGTGTACACAAACACACACATACATACACACAAACCAGGCAAAAAAAGAAGGAAAAAAAAGAAAAATTGGGGAGGTTTAAAGAGACAGGCCGTATTCCATGTGGGCCGCTGGGTGTGTGGTTCATTAAAATGTGATTGAAGCTGCGGCTCAGAGGCTGACTCAGCTGAGTTTAATTAAAGCTGTCAAACAATTCCTGTGTCACCCACCAACATGCATATGCATAAATGTGTTCATTTCCACACCCACACCCATCTCACTCCGTCTCTCGCGCTCTCAATTGAAGTGTGACATTCCCATAATCAATTTGCCTTTATTCATCCTGAAGACATGACTGTCCATTTGGCTTCGCTATTCTTCCCGTGTCTTTCCCCCGCCCACTGCTCGATCACTGGGACTGCTGTTGTCAACACGTGCGGCGTGCCTGTATCACTACAACCGTACAGGAGTCGGGGGATGGGGAGAGGAGGGAGATGGGTGAGTCCATCACACTGGTTGTTATTAAGTGGGAGGGCTTCCAGACTTCAGAAAAGATGACCTGCGGGGCCGTAGCTATCACTGAAGACACTGATCTACAGACCTCGGTCATTTTTCTCGCAAAACCTTAAAGTGAAATGCTGCAAAACCAGAACACGGAGCTGTTCTGCTACTACCAGTGTACCGTCTGCACACAGTCTATAAACCGCTCCACCACACACATAATGAGGCTGGTAAACTCATGCATGCCTAATTGGATGAGAGGAATCAGGTGAATTCTGTCTGTAGGGATTCTGATGTGTAAGATGATTAAAGTTTTGGGTACTTTAACAGTAATTAGCATGCTGTAAGATGTACTACTATAAATACCTATGTAGCTGGTCTTGAGACTTTGTTCACCTCATACTGACCAAGGGCTTATTGTTGAGGCATTAGCAATAAATATGAATGTTTGCTTCAAAATTCTGTTTTGTTTTAGAAGACAGGTCATGAAGATTGAGTTTGCTTCGAGCATATCTACTGAATAAAACAAAATACTCTATGGGAAGTACAGAATCAAGTGAACAGATTGCATGGTGAATCCTTTTTAGTGGATAAAAAACTTGATGTAGTTTCATTAGTTGTTTGTTCTGCCCATTTTTTATGCGTATGTGTGTGTGTATCTTTGTGAGTGCTAGTTGCTCTAACAGGATTACTGGTTACCATTACGCAGTCAGCTCATTTGAATTTAAATGACATGTTGACACTTTCCATGCACCTTTGTAGCACGTCCCATGGTGGCCCACTCAAGCTCATACAGCACATTGCAGGACACACGGCATCTCATTGAGTTGTCAGATTGCTTTGCATATGATCCTAATTAGATGGCAGTATTTAATTGCTTTGCTTCATCATTTTGCTACTACTTTACTACTTGTTGCGGTTGTAATTGTTTCACAGAGAACTAAGTGTGTCGAATTTAGAAGTGAACATCCTCAGGATCCATCTGATGTCCATTTAGTAACTGTGATATTCCAGGTTTAGTCAAGGCACTGTCGAGCTTTGTTGAATGGTCCTTTGTGTGCAAACAGTGACCCAAATCCCTGTAGTAGTATTGCGCTGTATAATAATTTATTTTCATTTGAATGAAGTAATCTTTTGTTTTACCATACACTGTTTGGTTTATGGATTTGTGTGTCCTTTACCTGTAAACAAACAGCTTGGTATCCTCTGGCTGTCTGTTATTTATCTGGTTCATGGCTCCGAGTAAAACCCAGAGATGTCAGATTCCAAATCCCCTCAAGATGTGTGCATATGTTTACTTTGCAGATTGTACTACAGAAACATTAGAAGTAAAATGAACAGTCAGAGATGCAGGTTTAGTATTAGTGTTGGATGCTGAAGAAGCTGGTTCTGGTGTATTGGTGCTTTTGGTAAAAAGAAAAAGAATAATCATTCATGTGTTGAAGATTCATTTCTTAGAAGACTAAATAAAATCAACTTCCATTTTATCAAGCTAGGTACTCCCAGTTACTCCCATCGACTCCCCTGTTGCTACCTTTAATCCAGAAATACTAAAAAATATATATATTATATATCATCAGATGGTTTTTAAATTAGAGTGTCTCCTTCAAACCTATATCTATGTGTTCATAATCTAAAAGTTTAAATAGGATATAAGGGATAAAAACACCATCTGGCTTAAATCTGGTTACCCGTATCTCTCTGGATTTGAAAGTCAGCCTGAAACAGGACGTCCAGCCAGCTGTTACTCTGACAACAGTATGGCATCTGACAAAAGAGTGGTTGTGTAATGCCAGCAAAAATGGGCTTGAAGCTGGCAGGGAGCGACTAAAAACTAACTCTAATGCCACTGCAATAACCCAGATCAACAGTGGTCCATCTCTCCGAGGGGTTAAAGGAGAATGCCGTGCCCAATGCTGTTTTTATGCACTTGAACTTTTCATTTCTGACACTCAACACAGAGCAGAAATGACTCACTCACCCAACCCTGACAGCAGAAACACACCAACACAGAGATCAACAACACATGGGATTCTTTTCCATTAAGAGTGGACAACAAAAACACGATGCTGACCGTGGTGCTGAAATGTAATGCCTGGATTACTGATGCGGGGAGGCGTGTTAAAATTTATTTTCTGCATTGTGGATCCATCCAACAACCACTTTTGTCCAGAGTGAAATGTATGAACAACTACTGGACGGATTGCAAAGAAATTTAATAAGCATGTTCATCACTCAATCATGATAATTTTTAATCACACTGGGGATCCTTTGACTTTTCCTTTTGCACCATTATCAGGTCAAAGTTTTAGTTTGTCCAGTCATGTGATTTGTGACCAAATATTTGAATGCTTGCAAGACATCCCTATAGTTTGTGTTTAGTACTCATTAGTAAATTTTAGTAATGTTAGCATGTGTTAAATGCTGCAAAGTGCCACCATGCTGCCTCGCAAAGCTGCTAGCATTGCTGAAGACTCAAAGTCTTGTAATTTTGTGAGAACTGATGGGAGAAACAGAAACATATGGTGGAACAGAGAGAGAGAAAGGGGTTGAAAGTGACAGCTTGAATCAAACCAAAGTTGTTTTACTAACATGAGACGTGGACCACCGGGCCACTTGAAAAATGCAAATGTAAACAGCTCCTGACACAGGCAGAGTCAGAGGAGCAACAGTCTCCTGGTATACTAGCTTGATTTTCACATAGCTTCCACAAAGTCCTGGTAAAAGTGAACACTTTCCAACTACATTACCCAGAGGGCTATTGGTTTAACTGTCCACACCCACACATACAGAGGGTCCATCACTTTATATGCAGTATTCATTCAACTGCCTCGGGGCTCAGACATTCATCGCCATTGCCAGTAATTCCCAAGAGTTTGTCTGTCATAAACAAGAGAGCAGCATGGAGTTACTCTTGGTTGAGAACTACAAAATCATGCAGTGAGGAATATGGAAAAACACTAAAAGCTACAAGGAAAAGATCTGCCACATCTTTGTGTCAATCTCTCTCTCTCCCTCTCTCTCCTTCACTCTCCCAGGAGCATCACATGAGCTGCAGTAGCAGAAACCTCCTGAATTATTGAAGCAGACAAGACATCTCTCAAACCCACACACACACTCACACACACAAATGGTAACTGTATCCCTGCCCTCAGGGGGAAAATGAGATAATGACCAATTCAATCTGACATGGTTTTAGAGACCATAAACATCACAGTGAGAGAAAGAGAGGGAGGGAGAAGAGAGATGCTGACACTGATCGAAAGGAGGACTGGGAGGATGTGAAAAAGAAAAACAGACTGCCTATGATTTATTTCACACTGTGATAGTCAGGGTTGGGAGGGCTGCTTCAAAATGTGATCCGAGCAACACGGCCTGCTTGTAAATAAAATCGGATGCATTACACAATTGATTAGCCTGCCCCAGAAAACACGATACGTAGCCGAACAATTTATTCCTAAGAGCTATCTCTAATTTTAAATGCTGTTGATATAATGATCTGTATCAGCTATCATGATGGGCAAAGCAATGATCGCGGCCATCACCACAATAACAGTGAAGAACAAGAAAAAACAAGCAGAGGCAATCAATCAAAGCATGCAGCTGCTTTATAACTCACACGATATAACCCCATTACATGATAGCGTGAACAGGAAAATATTGGTCCAGAGTGTGCTAGCAACATGTTGCAAGATGGACATGTATTATTAAAATTAACATTAAATGTTAATGTTGCAGTGAGTCCAAGTGGAGTTATATGTTACCATTAGTTTAAAAAAAAAAAAAGATCAACCCTTAAAAGACCATTTTACAAAATAGGTTATGTAGTTTTAACCTGAAAAGTCAGATACAAATGTTGTGACCAAGTTTCTTTTTTTATTTAAATATCTTGACTACTGGATGGGTTACTGTAAAATTTGGTACATCAAATACTGGTCTGTGGAAAGAGAGAGTAGAGTGAGTCAGGCCTCAGGGAAGAAACATCTGATCATACTCTAGAACCAGCACACAGTGGGGGTGACAGCTTCATTAATAGCTATTTCAGCAGACACACTCACATAAACGTGTACAAAACTCTTCTGACACATATATAGGTTTATATTTTTAGTCTGACGTGCAGACATGCTAATCAAAACAAGCTTTGAATGTTTTATGCATGAAACAATACGCAAATTTCTTTATACGTCAGCTGTGACGCGCACACACACACAAATGGATATATCCTCCCCCTCTGCTAAAACCAGCTGTGATGGACGTGAGTGAAAATCCTACAATTATTATAGACATATGTTGACACAAAGCTGGCTGCCTATCATTAGTGTAATGTAGATTTTCTAACAACGACAGCAGACATCCATGAAAATGAAATATGGTGTAAATATAGTGAGGACAGCTTGAAGCCATATGGATCACTACAGCATGCAGGGTAATGGTACTACTGCAACATTGGAAATTAAATTCAGCATGAATCTGTTTTAGTGCTAAAATGATTAGTTGAATCATAAATTCAGTGATCAACAGAAAAGGAGAGAACAATGTAGCCCTGTTTTGGTCATGCTGAATATAGTGTGTACTAATAATCAGATCCTTAAGAGAATATTGCAACAGATGAAAAAAAAATCTTTTAGGTATGGGTGAGTGTGTAGTTTAGCATGTTAGCATTCCTACATTTGCTAATCAGCGCCAAACACAAAGCACATCTGAGCAAAATTAACTTAATAAAGGCCTGTGTGAAAACTGTAATACCTTTAAACCTTAACTATAAAATCTCATTCGTATTTATCGTGTTGGGGTGACCTGAATTTCAGTATAATGCTTCATGGTTCATAGTCATTTTACCTCACAGTGATGCAAGAGGAAAAATCAGAAAAAAGTTAATGTAATGTAAATTTGTCAATATGTTTATGAAAATCCATCCACTAGTTAAAGTAGTGGTCAAACACACAAATTACAAATGGACAGATATTGCCATCCCTGCTGCAGATTCACAACACTAACATGGCTAAAAGGCCAATTTTGCTATAAAACATTGTATGTTGCATGTATATATATAATTTATAGATATATATTGCTGTAAGTAAAGATCCAAATCCATATCAAAATCTCTGTCTTGCTGAATCTTCAGACGGACGCAGCAAATCAGACAGCATCTCTTCAAAGAATCAACAGCTTAGCAGGAAAACTTCATATCAGTGCCAAAAAGACCGACAGAGAGACAATCCCTGCAGAGAGAGAAGGGAGTGTGGAGGGGCTGCCATGACAAAGCTGACTGATGCACACACACACACACACACACACACACGTATTGATGATAGATTCCACATTTCTCCCATCCTTCCATCCTCCGTCTGTCCATCTGTTGTGCCCACAGTGTTGATGGGCTCCACATTAAAGCTCCTCCTCTTTCTCTCTTTTTTCCCCCATTTCATTTTTTTTTTATCATTGGCCAAAATTATACTGGCAATCCTTTAGCTCTCCTGCTTTGTCCGTCTCCCTCTGTTCTATGCCCCAATACACATGCGCACACACACACACACACACACACACACAGGACAATGACCTTTGTCTAGCCTGTGACCGAGTTGTCCTCCATTCTGCGTGTGTGTGCTTTCACACTCTTACTGATTATATCAAGGCTCTGTAAATTTACTGATCGATCTCTACAAGAGCCTCAGGGTGGATGGGAAGCTCTGTGCGTGTGTGTGTTTGTTTGGGCATTCATACGCTTGCAGAGATAGCATTTCGAGAGATACGTAAACATTTTTCCACCAGCCTGTTTAGAAAGGCACTACATGACACCGCGAAATGAACTCAGCATAGTTCCCCTACGCAACACTTGTCCCTCCCTACGCACACGTACACAATCCTTCGGCGCAGAGATTACAATCAGCATTTTCTCATTTGAAATCAATAGCTCGGAGTGAATAAATGCGCATGCAGGAGGAGAGCACGGAAAAACGGAAAAAGAAACGGGATGAAAGGAGCAGAAAGCATGAGAGAATGAGAGAGAGGTTTATTTTGAAGGGCACTATTTCATTGGGAATTAGTCAAGAGTAAAAGGAGAGAGGGAAGAGCCAGGAGAGAGTGCCGATGATAAACGGCATGAAGAGAGGGTATAGAGGCAGCTTAAGAGGAGAAAGAGAAATGGAGGACAGGGCAGGGGAGAGATAAGAATGACAGGTGTCCCGCCAAGTCTTTGCTCAATTGACGGAAATACTGGGCGTCTGCTGGGGAGCGTTCACTCGCAGGGTTTGTGTGTGAGTCAGAGAAGGTGAAGGTGACTCCGAGGTTCGTCTTGCCTAAGCTGCTTCTCTAAACCGCAACCCGCCCCTCCCCCCTCGGCTGTCCAACCAGCCAATCAGGACTCGCACACACACGCATCCACACTGGGGAGCAAACAGAGATTTAACAGAAGACGGCCAGTTCATTTGGATGCAGGGGGAAGCTCCCAGGTGTGCATGCGTTCACTGCGAGGCGCAGTGGGCCTCGAAAAAGAACACGCAGGCTCAGCAAAAGCCTTTCCTCCATAAATGCAGAGGGAGTCAGACATGTAATGCAAGCTACCACACCGGTTAGCTTTGATATGAAAATAATAGTGTCATTGCAGATGCTTCCGCTGCAAAAAAAAAAACAAAAAAAAAAAACAAGAAAAAAACACACGGTCACTCAGAAATTACAAAACACACGCACACACATGGGCTTCTTATTTTGATAAAGAGAGACAGCGGGGGTCTGTGACTGGCAGCCCCGGAGAGGCTGTCTTCCTGGAAGAGAGAACGTTAATGATAAAAGATGACAACATTTAATTCTCGCCATGAGACTAAGCTAAGACAGGCCGCACACGCCAACGCACACACACAATCACAGTGCAACCACACACATACACACGCGCACGCCGCGGTCTGTAAGTTGGCGCGCTTCTCAACCTGCCCGCCATGTCCGCCAGCTAATGAATAGGCATTCTGGAGGCAGCGAGCGCTTACACAAATACATGAGGAAATATGCAGAGCGCATCTGATGTCCCTCACAAAAAAAAAAAAAAAAGATTTAGTGCATTACTGTAAGCCTGACAGCATGCAAGCAGGGTGGAAGGCAGGATTTGAGCAGGAAAAAGAGAGGAAAGGAAGGGAAAGAGGACGGGGACAGTAGTAGCGTCTTTTAGGAGAAACAAACACCAGGCTCAGAAGAGTGAAAACAACTTTTCCTCCTCTTGAGGATAAAACTGGGGCTGTCTGAGTGGCAATGACAGCTTTTCTGTCACTGTTTGCAGACAGAGATTTTGACAGGAGACATGGAAGGAGGGGAAAGGAGACAAAATGAGATTATACAACACAAGACAACCCGAGACAACACAACTGCTGGGTATTGTTTGAATTTTTTAGATACTAGTGCCAAAATAATACCACATTTGGTACTGACATCGACACTATAACCTTTTCAATACTTTTCTAACTCTCTTTGGCAAATCCACATTACTGACTGACTAAACACTCAGTAGCAACAGGCTTTCAGCAGAACACAGTAGACACATTAGATTCAATCCCCAAAACGGGATGAGAAAATATGAGATAATTGTGCAGATCATTGCCTGCAAACCCACATGCCTCAGATATTTGATCATATTCATCTCCTGCAGTCCTGATGATCATTTCTCTGCACACATTCTCATAGATCAAACATATGCTCAAGCTATACTGACTTTAAACTAACCCCGTACTGACTGCCCGACACCAGTGCTGTACCTTTACCTCCATATAAACCACTCAATAATTTGCTTACACAACATAAATCCACAACTAATTAAATAGCGCTGCTGTTCTCGCTCAGGCCAGCATAGCAGAGCTGGCGTGAAGCGGGCGGCTCAATAGTTTTGTTCTAGTTTTGTTCACTGCAGAGGCCACATAAGATTGAGGTCAGTGGTTTTGACATGTAAGGTGAGCACGGTAGAAAAAGTGAGGGACTATAATCACCAGCTAAAACTGTGTCTATTACTGTAGAAACACTTTGGGAGAGCATCCTCAGATTCACTAAACGTCTTTATATTGACTGTAATTCTGTCTGGAGAGAGTCAGAGCCAGACAGCACATAGAGTGTGTCTGCCACCTCAGGAACAAACACACTTTGCACCATGCACTGTGTCTTCAGCCCTGCATGATGGCGTTGCCACATTTGGATGGGGTATTAAGATCATCTGTGTTTTACTGCTGCTGCATCTGCCACTGTTCCATTTTCTCTTTTGTCCTGACCAGAATATTTTGATGTAGCCATCAACACGAGGCATTCGTGGTCAACAAAATTGACCCTGCCCGAAACAGAAACACAGTCGAACTCAGTGCTGCATGCAAATGTGTGTATTTTTGCTCCAGCCATACTTTATATGCATAAAAAGCTCATGAACATTACAGTGGGGATTGTGACCTGAGGTAAATGGAAATACTGCTGGTATAATTACATTTTGGGCAAAAAAGCAACAAAGGTGGTTGAGCAAATTTAAGGATTAAGAAACTATTTAACTGGTCATAAAGATTTCGATATCCCCAACAAGCTCCAAAGCATCCACAGAGTTTTGGAAAGAAAGTTGCTGCACTAGAAAATTAAATGAGACACTTTTCCACAAGACGACTCAACTAATCATGTTTTAGAACCAATCCAGACAGTTACACAATGGTGGCGTGTGTGTGAAGAATTGGACCAGCTCAGTCAGCAAGCCTGTACACAAACTTCAATCTGAAGCCAATGCTGTGTGTCATTTATTCCACAAATGTGTCCCTTTGTTTCTACAAACCAGCTGCAATTCATGTTTGCGTCAAGTACACAAGCGTGTAACAAAGACGCCGGCTGACAAAAATGTGATGGTAATGAGGAACGTTTTTTTTTTTTTTCATTTCTACTTCATGTCCTTCCTGAATAGAAGTGGCCTTGTAAAAAAACTGCTTCTGTCTGTATTACACTCATCTCCCAGCCCATTACAGTCCATTTATTAGGGAAAATAAGAAATCAAATCCTATTTTTCCTTATGTTTTCTAGATAAGTCTCATGAACTTTGGTTGTTAAACTATTGCACCGGCTCCCCTGCCAACAAATGGACGCTCATACATTATGCAGGAGGGAGCAAGTGGCTCATCGGGGATGCAGAGTGAAACATGGCAGGCAAGGGAGAGCAGCAGGGAGGAGGAGTCACGGGTGAGGGCAGGGGGAGAGAGGAGGAGGGAGGGATGGGGGGGTTAGAGAGGGCTACGGTTGAGGAAGCACGGGGTCATTGGCTGCTCAAGAGACAGAGGAAGAGAATGAGAGAAGCAGAGGAAAAATGTGTGGTTCATGACTCAATGAGGATTGACGGGAGGACACGAAGGATTGTCTGAAACGGCTACTAGGTTTCGGGACATACGGAATAATAGTGGATTTGAATCTTGTGGCATTAAATCAAAATACTTCGATCATACTTCCCTCAAAAAAATGTTTTTTACTGAGGTTTTCAAATGATTTTTTTTTTCTCATACATATTTTCACCAAAGCCAACATCAATCTGGCTAACAAAATAATATACTATAGCCTAAGTATTTTAATAATTAAATATTACTCAGTACAAAACTTAGTACTATTCTGTGGAGCATAATCGGCTACTTGATAATCCATGTAATGACATCACTTTTTCTGTGTAACTGTATTGTATGCACAGTATTTTTCATATCAGCATGAGTGTTTGCCACTGATATTTCTGCATTACTGACAGCGAGATCATAATAGTGCAGCTTTACTACTTAAGTAACATCAAGCACTACTACTTCTTAAGGCGCCTGCACACTGTCATAGGAAGTTTCTACAAGTCACACCCCGTCACATGTCGGGTGGTAGTAAGTCACCAGCAGGCAGCATCCTTCAGCAGCGCTTTCATGTTTAGAAAACACAGTAAAACATTAAATATGTTGCCATGAGCACTTTAAAAACTTAAAAAGGCCAGAATAAAAAAAAAGAAAAGGAACATAGATTCTACCAAGTGAGCTTGAGGTAAATATTATAGCTCAACAGTGTGAACGGCATCCTTTCAAATTTGGTTTCTGATTGGCTGGTTTTGTAAACATTGGTTTTTGCTTGATTCTTAGTTTAGTCTTACATTTCTAGAATTTTCAAGCCTTCTGTCTTTTGGTCATCAAAGCTCTAAATAAGCCGTCACGAATGTGCCGCACAGAACGATTTGAGGCTGTTTATGATTTGAGGGGATGAGTGATTTCTTGAGAAATTCCTCATTTTCACCCTACTTTAATCTGGGAATCATGCTGTGGAAAAGTGACAATGATCATCACATCAGGATCCAAACTACAAGATCAGATTTCCACCGAAGTTTCGTAGCCCGACATGGATTCACACAGACCCGGGCTTTCTTAATTGAAGGCCTTGCCGTCTGTGGTATTAAAGGGCTGTGATACCAGGGGAGGAGGAGAGAAATGACTAAGAAAGAATGAAGGGGGAGAGAAGACACAGTGGGACAAAAGACAGCCAGTGTTGCAGGAGACAAATTACGACCAGCAGGTTTCCCTATGTGATAGGGCACACAATACACACACACACACACACACACACACAACAACAGCTCCTGCAATTGGTCGGTAACATTGCTTGAAATATTAAACATAAATGTCACAGCCTTCCCTACCTCCCCCTATCTATTGCTCCTTTCCTCCCATCCTCTCTCTCCCAGCCCCCACCCCCCTCCTGTCCTCCGCCCTCCACTGACAGTTTCCTGTTAATGAGTTTTATTTGCACAGGAGACCACAGAGAGACATAAACAGTGGGCAGCTCACACACACACACACACACACACACACACACACACACACACACACACACACGCTGCAGGCACACTGCAGGTAGAGCCATGACTGAGAGTATACAAACATGACTAATACCAGCTCTCACATCGCCGCTTCAGTGCCGTATGGGGAAGTCCGGCTCTAATAAGGCCGAAGTCCCACTGTCTGCTGAAATATCTGGAGACATGTTACCTGGCAGAGGAGGACATCGTAATGTGGGAAGCCAGTGGTTACACAACTGTCACCATCAGCCGGCCTTATAACGACTGGTCACACTGGGGAGCTTTTGAATTACTGTCATTGTCCAGCTAAGGCTAATTAAATATTCTGAGAGGAACGTAAGGTAGCTCTTAGTCTTAAAAGAACAAATGCCGTGTGCAAACATCTCCAACCCAGATATTCTAATCCATTTAGAAGTCGTAAGCAGGTAGAGGTCAAGCTGCTTTAGAAAATGAAACCGTGTTTTGGAGATGTGTAATCACACCGAGCTGATACGCAGTCTGTCCTAGTACCAGCAAAGCATGAGCTGAAGTCAGTGTCTTCATGACACGCAGGATTTGGCGTAAACAAGACCGACCCCTTTCATTTCCCCGTTAAGGAGCTGTAAGGTTCAATCAAGCTGTCTGCCAGCATCGCATACATTCTCCTCTAGCTCTTTGCTGAAAGTATGTTCAAAGCCTGCATGTTTTCATGCCATCAAATGGAAATACTTGTTTACTTTTGAACATGAGTTTCATCCAAATTTCAGCCTGATGCACTTTTTATCTCTGGAAGGTCAACTAGAAAATGCAGTTCTGGTTGAACAATGGGGTTGCACAACGAATGGCTG
>JBAJHX010000053.1:14003069-14023706 GCA_037176925.1 Amniataba percoides | reverse complement strand
AGTATGTTGTTGACTTGCTCAATCTAAAAACGGGACTAATTTAGCATCCAAATAATAATGGGATAATGTTCGGCATGTAAACACATGAAATCACGACAGATATCTGACTCTTTTAGAAACAACCCCCAGTCGGCTTTGATGTTTCCCTCTGTCGCTCGGGCACTACTGCATTTATATGTCATCTCTTTCAAAGCAGGGAGATGTTTCCCTTTTTTTTGTCATTTCCCTTAATATCTGTGTGAAAAGCTGGTTTGTCAAGGTTTGTAAAAGTTCCAAATGATCACAGGGTCTCTTTGTTGAGCCGAAGAAGTTTTAGCTCAGAAAACAAGAAGGGACAAAATGGGGATAAAAAAAAAAAAAAACTACTACTACTACAAAACACGTCCCAAATAAATGTATAAAAAGGGACCACATTTGTACTTAAAAAAAAGGGTGTCGGCTAGTTTTAATTTTCTCTCCTAGAAAATCTAGACAGACATTTATAGTTAAAAGCACAAATTATTTTGGATAAAATGCAGCTATTGTTACATGTTGACTTGATGACATTTCAATTCCAGATAAGTCTCCAACTACAGGAGCGCTGTCTTTTAGAGCACATGTACTGTTTTGTACAAGCAGCGGTGGAGGAGCTGTGCAGCTGTGTGACATGGGATTAGTATCGTTAAGTAGCACGTAAAGTTTTCCCACATATTGGCCTCTGATAAAAATGGACTCAACTTTGTGTAGCAGGGCCAGAAGTTTAAAGGAAGACAAGCTGTCCATGCTGCCGAAAGGTATCCCACATCTCAGCAGTCATCTAACACATTGTGAACAGTGGTGCGAACCACAATAAAAACATCATCCAATGAAGGAGGACAGCTTCATATTCACCCTACAGACATGAGACAGGCATCAATCACCTCATCTAACTCTCAGCAAGAAAGCAAATGGGCGTATTTCCCCAAATGTCAAACTAGTCCCTTGAAATACACAATTTAGGATTGTGCAGCAGGCCTGTGAGGTTTAATGGAGGATTGCAGGCACAAGGGCACTTTCCATGGAACTGCAGCGATTGACTGACTCTCTGATTCTTATCTTAAAAGTAGGAGAGAGAACAGTCATGCCCTGAAGTCTAACAACTGTGGGCACTATAGGTGCAGCAAAACTATCCTGAGAACATGTTTGCTTTCCAAGACAAAAGATCATTAGGTAATTAATTAATCATAAAGAGTCATTGAGAAAATAAAAGAAGCTTCACAAAACCTCAAGATATTGTATTGATACAACTGCTGATAGGACACAAAATATAGAAATTGGCTTAAACCTCAGGCCCAACATTCTGAAAAGTCTCCGGCATTAATACATATACATGAATCTATCCCTCTATTAAAACAGACAAGGCACAGACAGTGTGGCAGACAGTCAGGTTATGACCAAGGACAGGAAAGCTAATGGTGAATAGATATAGATAAAAAAAAGAGTTGCTTAATGGAACAGAAATTCAGATAAAAAACCCACACCAATGTCTCTAACAGCTATGTTACTAGCATCAAGTTCAGGATCTAACTCTGAGACATTTCAGAGAAGCAGAGGACACTCGAGAGGAGAAAACAGTTTAGTGTTATGAACCAGCAATGACACTGAGAGGTTATCTTCCTACGGCAGCCCGGCATTCAAGAGGACACAACAGAAAGAGAGATGCACCGCAATGCAGCAGAGCACCAAAAACTGCTGGGGCTCCCCTCCAGGGCGGCGGCGAAGAGGCAGCACGCAAGGTCACTCAGGTTTCGGGCAGTCAGGAGCACCATTCTCAGGAGGAGCCTCTCACCGGAGATCTGGGACCAGAAACTGCGGTACCCCAGGGAGGGATGTTTGACACCGTGTCAGAGCTATTATCTGCAGTGAGACAGAGCAGCCCCCCTCTTCACCTTCTTCACAATCTTTCCGAGCTTCTCTTCTCCCATCCGGAATTGTGTTACTTAGTAGAAGTTTTTTTTTTCTCGCTTGACTTCATGAGATGCGCCAAGTTCGTACTCCTGAGTGTTTATGCTGTTATAACCTGCATCATTGCTCTGACTGCTTTGTGCTTCACAGACAACGAGCCACCCAGAGGGGGAGATAGAATAGGAGAGAGAGAGAGAGAGAGAGAGAGAGAATCTGAGCCCATTCAGCATATTGTGATTTTGGCACTGAAAATGCTGCCAATCACACTTGAATGTGACATGAACACGAGACACTCGTATGAATTCAAAAGCCAAACCAGATGCATTTGTCTGATGTTTCTATCAACACTGGCAACCGCTCACTTCATAATGTTGTAGAGCACTTTCATAGTGGTCCTTTTCTGTTATTTGTGATCAAAACACAAGAGCCATCCTTCACTAACAGTTGCACTGGAGTATTACTTTTCTGTGTGCTTGTCAGACCACCAGAGAAGAAGAACATCCTGAGCACAATTGTATTTTTCTGTGAATCACAAGGATACACTTTATTTGGATTTGGAGGATGACACGGAAATGTTTCAGTCACGAATGAGTTAGAGGCTATATGGGTCAATGTTGATGTTTTCTTTTTTCGTAATAAGGGAGTGTGAGCTGACTGCAGCACAAATACTAAAGTGTCATTTTCTGGTTTTGGGGAGGATCCAAAATAAAGGTGTGAGGACACCCTCGGCCATTACTGCTTCCCAGCTTGATAACATGCAGGGTCTTCTCTACCCACAGCGACAGAGAGGAAATTCTGTTTCTGACCACAGTGGTGGGCTCACGGCTGACTCAGAGTGGGAGGAAATAGATTACCCTTATCAAGCTTTTCTCAAAGGAAAGTTGCAGCCGTGAAAGCTAATTACACTCTGAATCCGCAGAGAACAACCATAAAACCCACTGATCCCTTACATTTTATTATCTCTGAACTTTGCTGACAGGTATATGAGCACACATTCTTACTTGCACTTCTGTTTTGTGTGTAATCATGTTACGTGGTAACGTGCACTATGTGTTGCCTGAAAAATCCTACAGGCGGGAAAAAGAGGCAGGGGGTGTTATCCTGGATTTAAAGATGTTAAAGAGGAAAAAGAGGTTAAAGAGTAAAGGAAAGTATAGAGACCTACGGTGTGTGTCCACACATTATCCCTGCAGAGAGTTGGTTTAACATCATCAAATTAATGCTTGAAAACAGCTCCTTCAAACCTGTGTCACATCTGCACATGCTGTCAGTCTAAATCAGTCTCCCTCACCGCTCGGCAAATCATTCAATCCCTCAAACATTTGACACTGACAGGGTCTGACTCCCAATTAAAAATACTTTTCTCCCTCTCTGTCTGTCAATCCATCTCTACATGTCTTCCCTTCATTTTCTTTTGTGCAGGTCAAAATAATCCATGAAGAGCGCTCTCCCGCTCATACCGAGGCAGTCAATCTGAAAGACGAACTCTTGGCATGCCTGATCGAAGATGTATTAATATTCCAGAAGGAGGTGGTTAACATTCAGCTGGCAGTTTCTCAAAGTTCAAGCGCAGCCTGACACATGATCCTGTCGGCAAGACAAGTGAAATAAAAGAACAATAAATTGGTGTATGTGTCTGCGAATGATTGGCTCTTAAAATATAAAAGAGGCGACAATTGTGGGTGTGGTAGCAATTCAGTGGGAAGAGTAGGCTGACAAGATTGTGTAGAAGTGTAAAAATTCAAATCTTAAGTATATCTGATACATAATACAATGGAAATTATACATAGAAAATAGTTTCACACTTCATGACTTCTCTTAGTGCTCTCGAGGAGGTCTATTGCACAAGGGAGACTGAAGGTTTTGCTATTTATTTGCAGAATCATCCAGAGAGGAAAGACTCAAGACGCAGGGGGGGGGCGGCTGGCATTTTTGTTGTTGACATTTAGTTACCTCTGCTGCCCACCCAGGGGCTTTCTTTTATCGGCCATTCTCACAAGTCAGTCTTGAGTTCTCACACATCATGCAGCCATACTTAAGTCAGATGAGAGTAATTGAAAGAAGATCCTGAAGAGCAATAAAATGGATTTCTTTGTGCAGAACAGAAATAGCTGAAGTGATATGTCAAGAGTCGTTGGTGCACTGAGAAGTGTGATCGCCATAAGTCAGATGATAAATTTGGAAGCCGGAAAGAGAAAGAAAAGTAAAGAGAGAGAGAGAATGAGAAATGAGTGAGCATGATGAAAGTCTTCCTGAGTGAACTTTAACTAAGCTTTATTATTGGATTATCGAACTTTGAGAGCCTTCAGTCAGAGTGCAACAGAATCGTCTGAACGCGGCTCCCAAATATTTCCTGAATTAAAGAAAACCTCACGTCGGCTCTACGGGTGTGTACAAGCTCAACATTTCATCGATGGAAATGGTGCCCAAATATCTTGAGTAAATCCACACAGCTTCTGCATGTTGCAGGAAGGGTTTTTGCAATCTCACCTCCCTATTTTTATTCACAACAATGAACAAACAGTTCACAATCAGTTTTCTGCAAATTTTAAACCTCTTCTCTTTTGAGTTCTCTTGCATTTATACCTCATTTGTTTAGAATGAAAACTTAAATGGTAGGTAAAAGATACAGTTATGTGTTAAACTGATCTTTTTTCACTTTTTCTCTACATCTCTTCACTTCCTTGTATTTCTCTGAAGTTTTTTATAAACTCTTTCAAGAGTTTTATCAAAACTGTCACCGTCCTTTCTTTCTTTCTTTTTTTTTACTTTCTCATCTTTGACTCATTCTCTATATTTGTCTTTGTCAGTTTTTTCATTACTTCTCACTTCCATAACCCAAAATTGTTCTGCAAGCTTCCTCCCTCATCTCTCTCTTCATTTCTCCTGCAGCTTTAAAATGCTGAGACACGTCCCTGCTTTTATTCTTTGCTCTTTTTCATCGCTGCAACGTTACATTACTCAGACTGCCTCGTCTCTCAATCGCTCCCCTTCCTGCTCTCTGTAGACTTTGCATTGTGGCTCTGGATGGCGTGTCTCAGAGCACCCCTCTTTATCTGTTTCTCTGGGCGGGACCCAAATTGTCTTGGACAGGCACGTCATGGCTGCCTGTGCCAGAGGTCCTTTTGTTTGGCGTTGAGTCAGAAAGCTGTGGTTGAAAGTGTTCAACAGATAGAAGGATACAACACAGACAGACCACACATCCTGCTCACTGTCTTTCTTTAAGCGCTACAGCAGGGTCAGGCAGGTTTATACATTAAATGTCCAACGCACAAACACCCATCAAACCCTCTCCAAAGGCTGAGGAGAGGTTTCACGAGTTTGCAGAGTTGGAGCAGAACTGGAATTATGTTTCTGCTGTCAGTACGGAAAATATCACCGAATAGTATAAAGTTGAAACCCATTTGATTTCAGATAATTTTGAAGTCAGCGCACAGCTCGGTCTCATGGGAGCCCCTTTGGGAGAATATGTGTGGAACCTGTTGGATAAAGTATAAAAGGCCAAGAAGCACATGTTTGGCAGAGAGGGAGAAGAAGAAAGAATTGATCGGCTGAGAAGTGATATTCTGGCAGGATCTGTTATGCACTAAGAATTTCCTGTGCGTTAGCCAGATTTAAAGACAAGCGATAAACTCTACCTGGGGCACTGACTTAGATCTTCCAGATTCTCTTATCACACATTTAGAAATAACTTTCTACACACGTATAGACACACACACACGCGAAAAGTGCACTGGGTGTGAAACTTAATCCCCACCTTCTGTTACCACAGCAGCCACCTGTGAAGATGCCTTCCTCTTGCCCTCATCTCTTTCTACAGAAAAACAAATGAATCACTGGTGAAGGGAAACGAGAGAAAAGGAGAAAAAGGGAGACAAGCAAATGAAACACAGCCAGGGGTGTCAGGTTGGCAGCTTATCAGCATCTACTAACTTCAAAACAACACACGAGGCTGGTAAAAGACACAAGCTGCTGGAGAAAACATATGATAGTAAAGCAACTGTTAAAATGAGGAAAAACAAGGGAGGCTGTTGTATGAGAGAACAGTACTCTTCATACTGTACTTTATACAGTTGCTGTGCCGGAAAGTATCATTCATCAAAGTACTGTAGTCTATTTTATGCCACTTTATACGTCTACCTCACAACATGTCAGACAGAAATATTGCAGTCCAGTGTTTTTTATATAAAATTTATCATCTCACAACCCTTTGGGCTTTTACTTCAGTTAAAAGATCCAAAAGACTTCTTCCACCACTGATATAAGGTTTAACACTTAGAATTACCTAATGTGGAGTAGATTATCACTAACCTCTGTGTGTCCAGAGATGGAGACATCCGCTACAGCAGGTCAAACTGATATAAATCAACAAATTACTGCAAACCGCAGTGGTTACAGCTGAAGTAAAAGGTGGGTTTATTGCCCTTTACAGCGTGATGCTATCAGCGAATATAATGGTGCATTCACAGATCACACTGCAGTAAAACAGCCTGTAACTAAAGCAAACCTACAGTTTAAGTAAGAGCTCCATTACAGCACTAACAACCGGGAGGTGAAAGGCTGGAGAAGTGAGATTATTACTGGAAGGTCACCAGCTCCACTCACCATGCAGTGGCTTTAGAAAGAAGTGTCTACAATATACAGCAAGGTGTTTCTGTAACTCAAATGAAATAGTGATTGTACCCATAAAGGCAGTGGCCAATAGGCTTGGTAATAAAAAGCAAACAGCGTGAAGGACAAAAAAGTGAGCTTCTGACAGAGAGGTTACCGCTGCTCGTATAAGAATTGTGAAGTGAAATGGGATTACATTATAACAAATTCAGTGATCAAAGAAACCTGGAAAGTTTGTTTGTTCAGATCAGGTGAAACAATCAGTGGATGACATCTTAAAAAAAAAGACCACTAAGATAAGTGTTTTTGGCCTTGTCAAGGGATTCAGACGCAGAAAGAGTCCAATTTGGTTGAAGACTATAATAGATTCTTTGATGATGATGCTCCTGAGGCTGTCAAGGCTACGCTTGAATACATAGTGAGACATAGAGAGTGGATCTATTGGTTGGCATTGAACAAGTCTGCATAATATATTTGCTCGAATTTGAAGTACAGTGCACTCTCTGTAGTCCTTACCTTATCTTTGATGTGGTCGACTGAGCACAAAGCCACAACATTAAATCATCAGCCTGTATGTGGCTACTCTGCGTTGTCATGTACCGCGCGTTATTTATTGTGTATAGCCACGAGGAGCAGCTCAGGAGGAGCTATTGATCTCTGCCAGAGGTCAAATATCAAACACTGGAGTAGGTTTAACTCAGATCAATCAAGAAAGAAAGAACAAAAAAAACAATGGCAGTTTCTTTACAGACAACAAAGACTGGAGAAACAGCGCAGGTTATAATGTAAACAGAGGTGATGTACTTCTAATTAGCCTCCCCAGTGATGCAGGTTTATTGTGACATGCTGCATTGTTTGCAGACAGAATAACAATGCAGCCTGTTTAAAAAACACAGGAAATTATAGTTGCAGCCTAACAACCAATTTTGGCTTAACTTAGTGGGGGGCCCAAAATTAGTTACTGGGCTCCTACTGACACCCCAACACAAATCTAAGCCCCTGTGCCTCTGGGCTCCCAGCAAGTGACTATAGTCATTATACTCTCACTGAACACAGCTTTATTTAGAAACATACAAATAAATGATCAAAAGATGCTATTAAAACTACATTTTGACAGCTCCGGGCAGATCCAAATGAATTAAGATTAACAATTAATAATATCTGTGCACTACTTAAATGACTGTAACTCATATGAAGTCGATTTGGGGGTTTTTGGGGACCTATGGGGGTCTTCATTTATCATCTTTGCCCGAAGCTTATCAACTGCCACTCCAGAATTTCTCTTTCAGAAATTGTTGTTAAACTTGAAAAAGCAACAAGACAGACAGATTTAAAAATTGTTTTTATCATTCATGTGTGCTGATATGACTTGTGAAGAAATACGACAAAGGCATTTTAACAAAATAGAGTACTGACATGGATTGTGGTCTCAAATGTGATGGTTTTAAGTGTAGAAAGAAAGTGCATGCAGCTGTTGCCCTGGTAACCAGCTGTTTTGGAGGAACATACAAAGAGAGGTTTTGGTGAGAAAGGATGGTCTCGATGGGTTTCAGTGTTGTAAGGAGAACAGAGAAATTTAATTCTCTCATTATTTCTCATGGAGCTATCTGAACTGTGTGTGTTCAATTCGTCCCAAGGATATCAGTTTCCAGCACGCCTGGTGATTTTTATTGTATACACTGGCAATCTGTGCACACAATGAAGATTCCAGCATCCTTTGCTTTGTAGAATTTTGTGAAAAGCAAAACCAGCTTAACCAAATGAAATACTGAAGTGATAAGGACACTTGATTGATTACAATAAAAAAATAAACCTCATGAAATAAGCTTTTCTGCTCAATGAATGCTTTTACTTTTGAAATCTTAAACGGGTTGTATTTAACAATTTACGTTAAGCTGAGTTTTTTTTTACTTGTTTTTTTTTTGTTGCCATTATGTTCAGAGATAAGATCACAACTTAAAAAAGAGACCTTCCTGACTCTCTGTTGACATCATGTAGCCTGATTTTAATGTGAAGGATCTTTTGAGGAGTGTATTTCCTCTCTTCAGCACCACCAACATTGTGCAACACCGGCTAGTTTGCACTACAATATTATTTCATATACACAAAGAATATATATATAAAGTTATTTTGAATGTTGATGGAGCAGCTGCACGGCCCTGATCGAGCCCAACTCCATTAAAGAAACAAGCTTTTTAAAAGTTGTTCGTATGTGGTCTTGAGCACAGACCTTACAAAGCACGAGATCAGAGTTTGTGACCCTGCTGCAAAACCCAGCTTTTTCATTGGCTCTGCAGTATGTTAGGCCTAAATGCTTGCAAGCCTGCATGTAGCACTGTGGAGAACCAAACCAGGACCAGAATGAGACCATGTAGGACACACTCGAGTCATTTGGAGATTGAGTAATTGGGGAGTAAAGTCATGGATGGCGCATCATATATTCTGTTGTAATTTCATGTCTTTTGGTCGAACTATTACTATAGTATATTGGCATATTAGACTTTAAGGGGGGCATTTTTCTCCTTTACTTGCTGTTTTTGGGACATTTATGGCAATAAGTGTGACTGCTTGCCTTTCTACCCCAGCATGGCTTGTCTTAAATGAATAAAGTCCACCATTACGTGTGATACTGAATAGACTATAGGCTGGTTATGAGGGCGAGTTTTTTTTTTCTCTCTGTATGAGCTGTAACTGTTAGTGGAAACATTCAATATTAAAATGATATTGTCATTAATCAAGATTAATGAGGATTTCAGGCATAACGGCCTGTGCCTGTGCTGCCGCTGACATGCAGCTGCGTTGTCCCTCAGTCCTTCGTCTTTCTCGCCATCGATCCTTTCACTCCCCTTCCTTTGCCCCGTCCTTAACACAAGCTCATTATTTTTTTGTATCATTCGGTTTTCATTGGCCTCCAACTTTCTACCTCCTGTGTATCTGTCTCCTTGTATGTGTATGTCTGTGTGTGTATGTGTGTGTTTTGACAAGCACTTTTCTGCAGCTCTCACGACTGATGAAGGTTAAAATTACATGGGTTTAAGTCCTCCATTTGTAGAAAGAAGATAGAGAGGCTGGAGGATCATTTATTGTGCCGTGGTTCGACAATATGCCGACATTATTCAACAAGCTTTCCTTTTTTTTTTAAACATTGCTCTCTTACAGTGATTGTTATTAATGTTTGCAACATAAAAAAAAAACTGTTGAACAGTCTTAGGACACAACCATGTTAAATGGCACATTTAAAAAAAAACAACAGAAAAAGAGAAAGAATGTAGTGAAGGCAGTCCCTCCAGGAAAATGGTTTTAACCTTAGCTGACAGAAATATAAATCGTTCTGATTTGCACCTATGTACATGCACAAACTGAAACCCATGGGGAAGATCTGCCATTTTTGTATTCAATTGTAATACTTTTGACAAACAGTATTATGGTGATCACATACGAATTTGTCATTTTCCAAAAAAATCTGCCATTAAATTTAAAGGTTTAAAGCAGAATGAAGCTTTTGTTTTTAAATACTTCAGGAGTAGAGAGAGTAGAACACACACACACACTAGTATTACATGAATCACCCATTTTTGTATTTTATATGTAATATTTCTTACATTTGGACACATTGACCTGATATTAGTGAAGAATATACTTGCTGACATTATTTTGTTGGTCTGAGCCACATGGCCCTTGGATAATTGCATTGTTGTATCTTGCTGTAGCTCAGTGAAATTCAAGTGGGTCATCTTCACACATCCTCCTGCGTTACTGCCCGGCCAGAGGAGGAGGGCAAAATAGGAGACGGGCAGAGGAGCCGGCGAGTGAGATAGCTGGACTGGGCAGTGATGGATATGAAAAGTGTTGACAGCACATAAATGGATGAGAGATAGAGCGCAGAGGAGTGAGTGTAAAAGATAGGGGAGGTTTGACTGACAAACGCTCCCCACACGCTCAGTAAGGAAATAGGTGTTGTCAGCAAGCAGGAGGCAGAAATACTTAATTTGCATGATATATGACAGCACTGACTCTGCCCTGAGAGATCCTGCATCCCTGTGCATTATATAAAGTTTGTTTACTGAGACATGCAGTCAAAACAGTGGCAGCGGTGAGGGCTAAAGACGAGCGGGGAAGGTTTTACTCTGAAAGTCGGAGGGAGCTTAGCAGACACCGCTGGCCATTTTTAACTAACACCAGCCAAAGATGACTATAAAACAAGAAAAAGAGAAAAATAAGGAAAAATACAGGGAACAGAGACATGAAAATGAGAGGTTGGGATTTAGAGTCAAAGACAGTCATTAGGCACACCCATGTACACAAGCACATGCTGAATGCACCCTCATCTCAGCTAAGGGAATGATTCTAGATACAGTCATACTTGAGAAAGAGACAGAGTCAGATATATATATATATAAAGAGAGAGAGTACTTTGGTTTATTTGACACAAACAGGAAACTAAGAGTAGAATCTGACTGCTAACACTGGAAATCAGTCTAACGCTGTCGACACTGTCCAGGATCTAGAAATAGATCTTGTTTCTCTTCACACACGCTCATCCACTCAGTTAACTCCCACAGCCAAGCTCTCAGCAAACCAAACACATAATTATAGTTTCCATTGAACAAAGATGGGGAGGAATTAATTAGGCTGCAGTCGAGTTGGTAAAACACTTCTCCTTTACGGCATCCCTCTTTGTTTCCTCCATCATTCATTAAAGTAATGGAGAGAATTAGATAAAGAGAGAGTTGTCAGTACAATGCAGAGGCTTTTTTTTTTTTCAGTGTGCCTGATGAATGTCAGGATTCATATGAATGTTTTCTTATCAGAGAGAGACTAAAAAAAGTGTGTGTGTGTGTGTGAATCCGAGGCATATGTGGCTTTGGATTAATAACTATCATATCATAGCACTGATATAATTTAAATAATGGATTTGCAGTATGTAAGAGAATTGTTTTTTAATTTCATTCTCTCCATCATTTGGTTTTAGGAGTCAGTAAAACCCAACTAATCATGCACATTTTCCAATCATATACAGCTTTGAGCCACCCACGGGAAAAATCCAACGCTGAAAGAAACCTAGAGAGTACCGTTGCCTTACGTTTACGTTGAATCATTAGTATTCAAAATGTATAACGGTATCATTAAACATGCTGCTGGCACCGTGCACTTGTGCACACTCGTCTTGTGTGTTTGCAGTAAAGTTAAAGAGCATGAACACAATGCATTTAATGCCAGAATTAGCAGCTAATTTTGGGATGAGTGGGGCCCCCAAAAATGTGTCCTCTGTAAGGATTTGCCAAAACGTATCCACTCCCTCAGTGGCTGCTTTTGCTTCACATTGTGTGGCAGTGACAGGTCGGGCTGTCTGGGGAAAAAAATGGATGACATAACGTTTATCATAAAATAAATGAAAGAATCTGTATCTACTGTAGTTTTATTTTGAAACGTCTGAGAGGGAGAGACACACCCCTATCATGAGTGAGAAGGGGGGGCACTTTTATCGTCCTTAAAATGGAGAGAACATCCCATCAAAACAGAGTACATATTCATGAACTCATAAGACAGAAATAAGAAAAGATGAAATCATCTGAATATAGATAAAATAACATGAATTGTTCATAATCCCCGTGGGGAAATCTGGCTCATCGTCTCTCTGCATCACTCAACATCTCATAGGGAGGCGGAGAAGGGCAGCATTAATATGGGATCTACACTCCCTGCTTTATTCTCCTCCTGTCATTCCATCAAAAACACACACACACAGAATCTCTTTAAATATCTTGCATACAGAGGGAGGTGTACAAGAAATCAGTCATGCATTGACTAAACAAGATAATCCCTCCATATCAGTGTGTAGGTAGCGGTGTGTGCTTTTGATTGCAAATATCAGATTAAGGTTCATTCCTTTTGCATGTGACTGCGCAGGTTTTTCCTGTTCTTTTGTACTCAGTGCAGGAGTGAATTTCTCCTCTCTCCCCATTTCACCTCCCACGTGAGTCAAACGTGAAGCACGCACATATGAATTCAAATTACATTAGGACACATGCCAGCACATATCACAGATAACACGCGAGTGCACTGTCGTACACACTCACACAATCACACGCAAGTGCACAAACAAAAGAACAGCAGAGTCTGTTACTCCCCCATGAGGGAGAGAGGAAACCAGTAACCATAACAATCCATTCTTTTCTGTGTGTACTTTCTTTTCGATTGTATTTCTGCTCCAGAATCGCTCCATCCATCTGCTGAAATCCCATTTCCATGACAAACAATAAGACACATGCGCTCACTCCGTCACTGCCCCCTGTAGCTGCCAGAGAGCCAGATGACGGAGGAGAGGGAGGGACGAAACAAACAAAAAAAAAAAAACACGGAGAAGGGGAGGTGACAAAAGGGATGGAGACCATTTAAATGTTGAAGCAGGCTGAGGGATTACCAGTGTGGTGGGTGTGCTTTTGTGAGTCTAAGTGTAAAAAAAACTGCTTCCCAGTGTTTGGAAATCAGCTTGTGAATGCAGAATCATGCAGCCCGCCGCCCACTGAGTAATGTTCTTATGCGGCATACAACTGTGTGTTGAGTGGGAACATTTAGTGCCAGTTCAGAAAAAGAGTGCGGTGAAAAGTAAAAGTGGACGTCAGGTTTCGCGACCTTCAAGGCCCCTTTAGTAACTGTTCTCCAAAAAATGAGCCTATCTACTTCAAGAGACTCACCAGCCAGTTCAGGCCACTGCGTGACAGCTGCAATAAAACAGGTAACGGATCACAGAGTGTCGACGACATGTGTGAAATTTTACCCTTCATCCGTGGTTAAGCTAATCTCTGATCTCTCTCTCTGATATTCAAGTGTGGCCTCCATCTTTTCTGACTTTTCTGATTATGATTCAGAAGGTCCCGATTCAGTGATTAAATGATTCTTGATGCATCCTGATGCTATGATTTAAAAAAAAAAGATGGTGGTGGTTTTATTTCTTTCATTGCTTGCAGTCCTTCTTCTTCTTCTTCTTCTTCTTCTTCTTCTTCTTCTTCTTCTTCATCATCATCTTCTGCTTCTTCCTCCTCTGTTTCTTCCTCTTCTTCTTCTATGTTTACTGGTGGTTGGCAAACAAAAATGAATGAAGTGTGAATGAGGACGCTGCCCTGCCATCTTTGCAGCACTAAACACGACATAGTTAGTGATGAAAATGGGGAACTTGTTAGTTTCTTTTCTTTTACTGTGCATTCTGAGATACATCTGTTTTTTAAGAAACTGTCTGTCAGGATTCATACTTTATATTTATCTAACAATGTGTGCGTATGAGTACGTAAGTCTGCCTGTGACACATTATGATGTGACTGGACAGATGTGAAGTCACAAAGTGTGAAAAACAGCTGGTGACTTCACCTCTCTGTCACTGTTTCACATGTCGATGTGTTGCTGTGTTGCTCCGTGTGAACAGCACCTCTTTCATAAAGTGGCTGATTGTCTCTGTCACAGAGGCACACGTTGTTTAAATGCAGTTGTTTTCACGTGAATGTAACCATGCAAACTCCATCCTGTGCAGCTGCATGCACACATGTTGCCTCAACACACACACACCTGTACTGAAGTGAGTAAATTTCCTCATCTTCATAATAGCTGAATTGAAATAGTCAGAATTAATAGTAGCAACAAGCCAGATTATTCTAACAAGAACGTGTAATTGTCTCAAAGCGTCTAATATTAGTCTGCGAATTCTTTAATCCTAATCCTGAATCCTCAAAGCAGACCTCACACACCTGACAGGAAAAGTCAGCTATTTGAAATGTTGTGTCAAGATTTGATCCAGGTCTGTAGGAAACTGTCAGCTGGCTGATTTCTGTAATTTGTTCTGACGGATTTCCTCTTCCAACAGCGTCAGTATTTAATCACTCAGTGTGTGATGCCTTTGAGTGACTGAGAGTATTGAACACTTGTTTGAAATTCACTTAAGTGCTCTGCTCCTTTTTTGTGTCTCCTGATTCATGTACTGTCTTAAGCCTCTGGTACAATTCACCAGTTGAAAAAATGAAATGCAAATTCTGCAAAGGACCGTTCCTTAAACCCAGTAAGCCAGTGGACAACCAGCATGCTTACGTGCAAAAAAAAAAGGAGCAAATGACTGATTTCTAATGATGATCACAACCTTTTATCACAGTTACTAAAACAAAATCAAAGTATGCCATTACAGATGTGGAAAAAAATGTTGAGTCACAATGCCGTCCATTTTTTTGTTCTCTTTCAACGACGAGCTATTTGATAGATTGCACATTCACGCCTTAGTACTGTTGTATCATTTTAGGAAGTGAGAATTGGCAAATGATCTCCATTTGAAGATTTTTAGATGAATTAATTTACTAGAGCAAACGTGAACGTAGACAAAGCAATGCTAAAACGCTTCTCTCTTTACAAAAACGTCAGTAACGCTATCAGGACAGAACATTTGCAAACCACACCCAGCTTTAACTACTTCAAAAGGTACAGTAATTTAACAGTATTCCTCCCCTCATGGGTAAGTGTAAGTTGAGAAATTCTTTTTTTGTCGGGAAAAAAAAAAATCCAATTACAAAATCCTTCCAAGAGAAATAATGAAAATTCAAATGGGTTATGTAAATTTTGCCTGTTAAGTGGCTGGGGACAAGTGTGGCAAGTATGTGATTGTGCACATGCACGGCGGCACGCACGTACACATATTCGCCGTTTTCGCCTCTCCAACACTTTTCGTTTCCAATATTCTAATCTGAATCCATCATTTCCTCCCTGTCACCTCTTTGATAGTGCTGCTAATGTTGCTTAATGAAATTTGTTGACAAAAGAACAGCGCCCGGTCCCCTTCTCAACATATTGAATTAGCTGTCGGGGGAGGGAGCAGGCGAGAGAGAAATCCCCGAAGATAGATGACCTCCCCCGGTCTCTGTCAGCACATTGAGAACTTCTGAGACTCTCTGTAGGTCTCTCAATCTCTCTCTCCTGATCCCTCCCTCGCTCTCTGGGTTAATGTGGTTTCTATACACTGCTCACTGACTTAATGCAGCATGAAAATAGAAGAGTGAAAAAGGCAGAGGAAGAGAAAGAGAGAGTGTGAGCGAAGGTTATGAAAAAGAATGGCACTGGGGGGGATAGGCAGCAGATAAACATAAAAAAAAAACAGCAGAGGGGAGAGGGGAGTGGGTAAAGAAACGAGAGAGACGAGTGGACAAGAGCGATAGAGGGCCTAATGAGAGGCAGAGTCAGAATGAAATATGAGGGCAGAACGTGAGAGATAGCAACCGGAGGGCGGGGGGAGGGGGAGAGAATGAGAGAAAGCACCAGAGAGAGATTGGAGGGGAAATGGCTTGGAAAAACAGCCATGACATGAAAAAAAAAGGTTCAGGAAAAAGGCAGGAGGAATGGAGAGTTGAAGACTGATGACTCAAAAGTGGGAGGAAGGCACCAGATCTGGTCTGTAAAGCCTCTTGAGACGGGAACACTTTCATAGTAATGAGAACTGAGAGTATATAGGGTCAGGGTCGTGTGTATTTATTATGAAATATTATAGAAAAAAAAAATTCACCAGTGCACTTGTGATTTTAGACTGGTTTGGCGGGGCTCATTAGTACAACAGAAAAACAAATCCATCTGCAGTGAAGAGGGGCGGCCTTGCTGGTTATCACTAACACCACTGGAAGAGTCTGCTGGTCCTATTTGTTCTGTTTCCTCCCTGACCTTTTCACAGGATTAGTGTAACGCCGCCGCGATCGCCCCCCCTGCACCGCCGCCGTCTTTTAAACCACCACGGTCCTTGACACCTCAAATCTGGCCTCGCCTTTCTGTCCTCAGAGCGGATGAGGTCACGTTAAGAGGTACCTGAGAGGGTTTGTTGGTAAAAGAGGGGACATTTTTACTGTTAGGGTGAGATCCTTTTGTCATTTTATCATCATAAAACTGACAGAACGGGAGAGGAGGGAGCCAAAGGAGTGACACAAGGAGATAGGGAGCGAGCGAGCTTAGATAAAGTAAGCGGCGGGTTGGAATACTTGAAAAGCTGTGTGCATTGAAGAAAATTAGACGAAACAAACTGGTACAGACAGGTGTAAGAAAGGAGAAAAGGAGTCAGAGGTTTTGGCGAGAGCAGCCTACACTTGTCTTTGTGTAGCTGGCAGCTGCCTTTTCAAAACACCTTTTTTTCACTCACAATGACAATGAAACCTGCCCATGGACAAACTAGACAAAAGTGGTCTTGTTTTCTCTGCCAGCGCGCACCTGTTGCAGCACAGAAACAACGTCCATGCAAGCTACTGGAGGAGTCATTTCTTTAACAAAATAGATCCCCGTTTCTTGGCGAGTTTTTCCCAATGGAAGAAAGTTTCAGAATTGATGACTAACTTTTTAAATTTTAATTTTCTTATTTCATAAAACAAAACAAAAAACCCCAACAACAATCCAATCAAACTCCTGTTGATGTGCTCATTGAGTCACAGCAGGTGCTGTTTTGAATAGTTATATATTTTACGTGCCAGCAGTGAAAGCAACTGTGGTCTGCAGCTGCATTTAGATGAAGTCCCAACTCCCCTCTTGGTAATAGACATCAAACTCACATACGGACACATTCACTGTCCTCGCAGATTATGCATTCAGAGATCATCAGGGAGAAAGAGAGTCCTCTTATCAAAAATGGCTTCTTGTCCATTCTTATGCCTTCCATCGTCCTCCTGCTTTGTTCATGTTCTCCCGGTAGCTTTAACCCAACACAACTGAAGCATGTTCACACTGTGTGTACTGAGCTGTGGATTTCTTCGGCCAGAAAGCCATATGAACTGTATTATAGATGGCGTATGTTAATACACACACGCACATGCAGTATGAGCTGGAAAAAGGATTAGTATGAGGGCAGTGTGTGTCTTATTAATAAGCTTATTGTAGACTGCTGGATGGATGGATGGATGGATGGACTACTTGCAGCATGTGTATGCGCTGCCCTTTGAGTAATGTGTTAAATGCCATCCTGCTGTGGAGCTGTCAAAACCAGCTGCCACCTTCCCTTATAAACCCCCCCCCCCACCCTCCCCTCAGTGTCAAACACATCTCTGGGAAGCTCACATCTGGCAAAAGCTGCCTCACAGTACAAGAGTAAGGAAAACACAAGAACTGCATTACAGAGCTTCATGTTGCTGAAGTTTTTTTCCCCACTGTAAATTCTCATTTGAAGGATTTCTCTTACTGTAATGACAACTTCAATGCTTTTTCACAGCATCACCTGGGTCGCCAAGTTTAATGCTACACAGCTGTGTATTCTGTTGTATATGTATTATTCAAAGTTATCCACTCAATTAACAGAAAATCAAGCCAAACTAAAGAAATACATTGATTCAAACCCCTGATGTTGACAAAGAACAATTCATACTTTCATAGCAATGTTACCAGATGTAGTCGTAATCACTAAATTAATACTGCTTGAATGTGGTGCTTTATCTCTGAGGATTATACTGGGAAAGCAGTACATGAGTACAAGAATTTCTTCTTTTTCTTTGTCATGTGTTTGTTGTGTAGTCAGGAACGGTAGGAATTCTCAAAAAGTTGAGGAGAAGCAGACCATTACACGAATATTAAAACGACACCAGCTCCCAATATGCTGCAGATTTAATTTAAAAAATATCCAATTAGGTTGTAAATCTTCAAACTCCCTGACATAATTATGCAGTTCAAATGTAATTATCCGATCTGTCCATTTCCTTAGAGGCCAAGTGCTTTAAATCACCAAGACCTGGCCTTTTCTCTCTCCTTAGAAAGAAGTGGCTCTGGTGGCAGATTTTTGGAACAGAAACGGTGAAAGACAACTCTCAGAATAAAGACAAGTGTTATTTTCATATTTGACAAATGTTTTCTAGTATACTTAACAGGTACAAGTTACAACCAGTGGGATTTAACAGTTGCAGTTTGCACAGACATTATTCTCCGTGGCTCAGTGACGCACTCACTCTGCCTTGAACACTAATAGTGACTGTTTTTAAAGAGCGTGTTTGCACAGAACCTGGGTGTAGATGGTGTCAAAAATATTTTGATCTGACTGTTCCACATATTTCACACATCTCTGAAGAATGTTTGTTTGCAGATTCAATTAGTTTGAATTTGCAATCTGAGAATCATTATAACTCGAACCCCAACCCTTCATCTCTAAAGCCCTTGTAAGTGATGGAGGTCGGAAAGCAAGTTTGCTTCTTTGATAGGCTTTAACTGCAACTCCATTAAAATCAAAATCAGAACAAGCAAGAAGTTACTAAACTATGATCTTAATAATCAGAGGTACAACACTTAAAATGTTTGATCACTGCTCTGAATAATTGCATTTACAAGATATTATTTAATCACACTCAGAGCTAAATAAGCAGTGAAACAAAAGGCTCGAGCTATCCCCTCTGCTGGAACATTTGCTCTGCTGGTTGTGTTACTGTGCCTTAAATATTGGAATGAAAGAACAGACAAAGCCCAGATGGTGTTCGTCTCCAACAAAATGTGAAAAATACTAGCAGGATTTAGGATTTCTCCCTTCACTCATCATGTGGACCATCAGCTGATGTACTTTCATACAAAAGTTGAAACCCCCTGTGTCCCCTCTATCTCCCTCTGCTAAACTAATGAAATGATGAAGGATGGAGGATGCATTGTTAGCTCACACTGCAGGAGGAGGATTTTCTGCTGTCATACACAAAGCGTACATGTAATTTAGGTTTCCATTTTTGGATGGAGGCAATTGTTTTTTTTTTCCCACAAAAGCCAGTTCTTCTGTCCATCACACACAATGAAAAAAAATGTCAGAAATGAGAAACCATGGGGCGAGGATCAAAAGAAGAATAACAAAAGACATGTCAGGTTTTTATTTTTTTAAAAAAAAAAGCGTGAACAACTTAATAAGGACTATTCTTCTTGTGGAACCACTGGCAGGCATCCAAGACGACAGAGTTCAAAGCCGCTTATTGACTCTGAGCGTTGTGCCATTTCACAGAAAGCTAAAAGCACAAACTCATATGCAGGTGACAAGGGAGAGGGGGAAAAAACAAGCTTGAAAAGGTGGAAGAAAGAGAGGAAATGGCAGAATTGAACTTTTCATACAGAAGAAGTGTAGGTGAAAAAGAAACGGTGGTGGGCATCAAGCTGTCATCTGGCAGTGGACTCTCGACCGCGTGGTCTTGGTGAACCTGTCAGTCTCACAGGTCAGGTTGGGTGTGGGTGATGACAAACCAAATACAAGTAGAAATAAAATACACAAAATGTCAGTGGGTAACGTGAAAAACCTAACACAAATGTCAGCTGGTAACATGAAAAATCCAAAAGAAATAGATGAAGAATAACAGTTTATCGGTTTACAAAATGGCCTGTTATGTGTTTAATTAACACACCAAAATACTCAACAAGCATTTGAAGAATGTGTTCCAAGCATTAAAAACAGATTGTGATCTGAGTGAAATAATTTGATGCTGTTAATTTTTGAGTTTAAAGTTTAAAATCTGCCATGCTGAAATATAAAGATATTTTTAATTGATATTTGTAATTGACAGTGTGGGGCTTGGTAGTGTATTTCTGATACAAACCTTGATTATTTCTTCTGAAAAGACTCTGGCCTGTATGAATTGATTAGTTCTCTATCCCATCACTAATATTATCTAAAATATCAGGGGGGAAGATCAATGTTAATAAGTTGGTTCCTTTGAAAACTATTGAAGTGCTCTGAGCAGACGCTGGGATTTGGCCTGCAGGGGAGATTGAACACAACAGGGTCAGGACCGGCTGTTTTAAGCAGTAACGTTACATTCATTACAATGGATTTTCTATTGAACTCACTTTGGAACGCGGCCTCTGCCAGAACAACAGTCCGCAATCGGTCTGACTGAACAAACCACACTTCCCTCAGTCTTCACTTACAAAAATGAATCTTGTTAGAGAGCGACAGAAGGCTGTTCAGTGAATCCTGTATAGGCAGCATTGAATACGTCACGTTGAGAACAGCTGTTAGCGTTGACATCCCCAGAGCCATAAAGGGCATGGGGCCTGAAACAGGAGACCTTGAACTGACCAAAGGCGTCTTCTGAATTCAGTCATGTGATGAAAACTGTTTTCAGACAGCGACCAGGCACCAATAAAGCC
>JBAJHX010000053.1:13970253-13985534 GCA_037176925.1 Amniataba percoides | reverse complement strand
GAGAGACAGACAGATAGAGAAAACAAAGATTTCTTCTTTCTCTTGACATCTTACTATTTCTTCTTTCATCATCCTGTCTTCGAGTTATTTTTCTAAAGCTCTTTTGCCCTATCAGCTCATTAAAGCTGATCTACAATCCTCCGTTCTTTCTTGTCTCTGACTTTTTGGCCGCAGAGAGCAAATGTCAGAGAGAAGGAAAGTTCAAAGCCTGCCTATGTTTTGTGTGTGTATGTGTGTGTGTGTGTGTGTGTGTGTGTGTGTGTGTGTGTGTGTGTGCTTTTGTGCTAATTCAGTCCCTCAGGCTTTTCCAAATCAAATCAAGTGAGAGTTTAAGTAATAAGACAAAAAAATCTCAGTCCAGAGAGGTCACCCAATTAATGAAAAGAATTCATTAACATAGTGAAAACATTCAAATCCAGCCATTCATTACATGGATTTAGATTTATAACTGACGGTAGTAATGTTAAAGATGAACATTTCTTTTCTTAAACATGATATCTGACCATGGTTACATTAACTGAAATAATGGAGTTCACAGTGTTCTTTGTTGGCCTGGTAATTAAGAGACAAAATGTCTAATTTTGTAAGACCTAAACTTCTACACTCCTCAGTAGCTTGAGGGATTGGTGTGCTGGTGGCATACTGATGATCTTCCGTCAAAGAGGGACAGGTATTGTTTTGTTTTGTTTTGTTTTTTTGGCAAAGAAAAAAAAAACATTGCCTGCTTTTTATCTCACGATGAGATTGTCTTTTTTGTTGTGTTACTGTGAGACCTGCAGAGGATTCAGTGACATTTAAAGTACTGTAAAGTCTGCATCAGACCAGTCATTCCTCTCGAATCGGCAGTTACTGCATTGTAAAATATAGGATATATGCATTTTTATAGCCTAACGCACAGATGCATTTTCAGGATGATACATCCCATTCATTATTGTGATTCATTACATCATATTGTATCAGACTCTTGTCAAGTCTCACTCAGTGATCACACCGCAGGATGAAAGATCCTAAAACACCAATATTTATCTGTCATCATTTCAAATGACCTTTTGCTGATCCTCGCTAGTATCCAATCAATCAATGTATCCGTACCCTGCTATTAGTAATGGTTTGTGGTTGTGTAGCTGCGCACTTCGCACAAAAAAAATGAAAGAATATTGAAGGTAGAGAAAAGCCTACTGGTTGTGCTCTCACTCCATTTTCTTGTCTAATTTAACACAAACATGCATGCACAGAAACACACAGGCACACACATAATTGTCACCCTTGCTGAGGAAAAAAGCATGGCCATTAATACAAAAGGGGACAGAGAAAGATTAGGCTTCTGTTAGGTCTGCAAATTGGACAACAGAAAATCAATTCAAGCACAAACAGAAGCTAATATACATTTCCCCACGAAACAAGGTCTCACTGTGTGTGTCTGTCTGTGTGCGTGCACGCATGTGTGTGTGTGTGCGTGTGGTTGTGTGTGTGTGTAGGTCATTGTGGCCTAGTATGAAGATAATAATAACAACACAAGAAAAAGAAGTCACTGTATAAGACAATGGCAAAGCGCACACACAGACACACACACACACACACACACACACACACACTTAGCTGTATACCCAGGGATCTATAGAGTGATCAATTACTTAATCTGTACTGACTGACAGCCTTGATTGGAACCTTGATCTAATCTATAAGTGCCTGAGAAAGTAGGGGGAGGCGCACACACATACACATTGAAGGACAGTTAAAGGTTACTGTCCCATGTGACCACTGTGTGTTGTTTTTTAATTAATTAATTTTTAAAATTTAAATCATAAAACCAGTTAATTGACAGTGAGTTAATTTTGCACAAACACAGAGGCCAACCAAAAAACACCAACACCGACCCACATTCAACAAATACACCCTAAATTTCTGTCCCAGTCTTCTCGTCAACATCATTTGTCAATCAGGATGACAAATATGTTGGCTCTGTCTGGCAAATTACAGCTTAGTGTTCAGTTTAAATCACACTAAGCTTGTGTTGGCTTTTATGAAGACAGGATATTATAGTGGCAATAGCTGATTTAATTTCATTCGCTGCTTTTATCCATCAGCAGCTACTTGCAGCATGCGACAGATGTGCTAATAAGGTCATATATGGGTAAGTATGTGCAGGTGTGTGCAGCACTCAGAGATATATGGTTACTGTATTTGCACATGAAAGGTGGGAGCAAATAGACTTGGAACAGTGAATATACACCTCAGGTGGTGTACATGAAGCGCAAGTGAATGGTGGGAGCAAATACAAACAGTAACGTTATCTGTTCCCTCTGACATGCGTGAGCTGGAGACCTGAGAAACATGGCTCAAGCTTTTAGTATGGGAGTATAATTATAGTAAGTTACGAGGACTGCTAGCATAACCATTTTCAAATCAGCACTTAATTTGCATAAAAACTAGCATTAAACCAGTGTTAGCAATGCAACTAATGATGTGATGTGATTTATTTAGAAGATGGTGACACATGACTGTTTTTAGCCTGTTAAAGTAAGGTTTATTGTAACAGTTAGTCAAACAGGTGGGAACAAGTCACACAACACACATGTGGCCTTTGCTGCTTGGCTCAATGCCGTGCCCCATTTCTTTACTTCGCCCTGACCTTCAACCCTCCCGGTTTCTGACTGTGTGTTCATGTGAAACGTAGCGGTCTGCAGATAGTGTCTGATAGATTAGTGGTGATTCAGCTAGAAGGAGGACCAGCTTCACATAAGCTGCAGTAAAAGAGCTGACTGGCTCACACCAGCCCGCTGGAATTAGGCCCATAAAATAAAACCACTCATTGTTAGGTCTCTCACAGGTGATCCAGATAGACTGCCTCAGACACAGCAAACACACAGACTGAAAAATACACAGCGAACCATACACAGTGAAGTAATGCAAGGTCACAGCAGTTTACTCCAGGCATTCACATTAAATTTAACTAGAGACATGAGCGCCGGGATAAAAGGAGAAAGAAATAAGGGACAGACCTCAGTTTGACCCAATAATCTACACACCTGCACTTTATTTATTCTCTTTTACACAATACCTGTTATATCAGGCATGAAAATCTTTCTCTGACCATTACTGCAACACCAAAGGGACTCCAATGACCCTTCTGGGGAAAAGTTTCCATCCAAGCCCAAAGGAAATTCTCTGCTCTGATCGGTTGCCTTTTTTCCCTTTCAGAGGTGAGATGTAGATCTGCTTTATTGTTCCTGTGCTTTACCGAACATCCTGCTTTAGGCTTTAAAGGGCATTCAGATTTATTACCCGCTAGGAGGCACAGCACAACCATCAGCAACTTTGGAGCTTCAAAGCCAAATGCTTCCCATCCCGTCATCACATTATACGGTTTTAAACCTGCATTAATCAACATTTTTTTTTAATTATATTTAACCAACACGGACCTGTTTTCATACTGGATTTGAAAATCTTTATATTTTATATCTTATTTGGCAAAGGCTCTACCCAAAAAGAAATAGAGAGTTTTGAAATCAGCCCTTGCTAGTATATCCAGCCGATGAAAAAAGCATCAGGACAAAGGGTATGTGTTCAAATTTCAGAGGATTTGTGAGCGGTTTTCGACCAAATGTAGACCTTTTGTAGATGTCATGGCCAGGCAAGAGCAAAGCACCTCACATTAGTTGATTCTGGATGTTATAAAAGCATGTAGGAGGATTTTAGCATCAGGAATGGATAAAATAGGGCATATTTTTGGCTAAGTTATCTGGGTGAAAGGAGGCAGCTCTTGTGCCATAATTGATATGTGACTCAAAGGTGAAAAAATTCTGACTGTAAAAAGCCATCAGAACTGATCTGTGTCTGGATGAACCACCAAGCAGCAGCTTTTTAGTCTGTTTGTGGTTTTTTGGTTTTGTGGTCTTGACGTTTAAAGCTTTTACTAGCAAGAGGCAGCAGGAGGGGTTGGTGGTAACCAAATCAGAGAGAAATGAGGAGTAAAAACTCCATTCATTCTTTTATGGTGGCCAAAAACACAACATTGAATAAAAGCTAATGCAGTTTTATGTCTTCATGATGTGAAATTAGGCAAATACCCGCTAACAACCGAGCTGAAAGTATGGAATCTGTCTGCTTCTTCCAGTGTTGTTCTGGTCTTTAGTGGTAATGTAGCTCTAAGTATTCTATATAGTTTTAGCACAGAGAAGGGAGAACTGAAGAAGAGTGCCACAGTCATTAAATTGTTACCCTCCAAAAGGTAACTTGAAAAACCTTTACACACTCAACAGTGGCCTCTTCTATTCACAGCTTTATGCAGCAAGTCAAACTATGATTTGGCCTGGTTGCCTCCTTTTAAAAGGAAGCCGTTACAGGAAAATACCGTACCTCTATGCCCTCTTAGATACTGAAGTCTGAACTCTTATAACAGCAATGAATCTCTGAGGAGGACTCTGGGGAGCTTTACAGTCATGTTAAATCAGCGCTTGAAGCTTTTTGTACAATCTTCGGATTCAGATGTTGGAAACCAGCGTTCGACAGTGTTTTAGTCGGGGTCACAGAGGAGCTTGATAACGCTTCCAGAGGCTCTGCTGTAAATGCAGATTTGTTTTGGTTGCAGCTCTCTGAGCAACAGGCCTCTCCGAGGGTTTCACTTTAGATGCTGTGAATAATCAATAACATCAACGGGGCCCACTTAGACAGACAGCCAGTCAGTCAAAAGATGGACACTCACTGGTTTGACATGTCCAGTGGGTTATTCACCACCTCCTTCACCAGTGACCATGTCTGCATTAACTGCACCCACCCAGCCCTGTGATTTACTCTGAAATGGACAAAAACCAAAGTGATGCAGCGCAGCAGATTTCCAGCTCCAGGTTGATGACTTTTTCTCATCCATCTGGAAAGCCTCAGGAGGACTATTTCTTCTTCTCTTCTCCTGTCATAACAGCAGTCATTGTATCAGGGTGACAGCCATTCTGTCGCTGTGACAAGCATCACAGGCAACAATGTAATGAGACGTGAAGAGAGAGTGGGAATCTGTGGCACAAATGTTTGCAACGCAAACAGTATCAATCACAGACAGCTTCTCGCTGCTGTCTGTGTTTCTCTGTGTGTGGGTTTTTGTGTGTCTGTTACACAGATGCTAAGCAGGAGGATGTCTCCCAGGTATAAATCCCAGGATGACTCTTTAGACACAGAGCTGAGCAGGAAAGAGGATTGCACAGTGGAACAGAATGAAGCAGAACAGATTTAACTCTCTCTTACCGGTCAGACAGTCTTTGTGTAAACTGTATGCACAGGGATTTCTTCGCAATAATTTCCTCAGCTACAGCGGAGAGAGGCATCACTGGAATTACTGGAAATGGCTGTGCATGTGTTTGTGATGAAAACCGAGTATGTTTTGTAGTTTTATAGGGGCCGTTGTGCTTTTTGAACTCAACACTAGAATTAAAGGGTAATGTCAATGGCTGTGCTTTTTGGTGACTGGCAAAGTAGATATAAAAGAGTGATGAAATGAACCTCAGACCGAGCCTTGGAGAACAAGAGAGGTACAGTTACAAATACACAGCTGCCACATTCCCAGCCTGAGAATATAGTACTCACAAAGGTGCTGCCAGCACTTTTTTAATGTTGAGAAAAGCTCATTTATCTCCCATTTGCTGAAAATAAGACATCATATGCCCTGCAGTCCAGACACTTATTCAACACTAAAGTCCATGTAAACTTTGATACCACAGTAACAGAATAAAAATAACTACACTGCAGTTTTGCTTTTGTGAAAAATGTAATTACTGAAAAGAAAATTCATAAATGTGAGTAAATATAGACAGCCTGAAGAAACTGTTGTAAAACATCATTGATGGAGCTGGCTGAAATTCAGTCCCATCAAAGCCAGAGCAGAAGATTGAGTGTTGAATAGATGCTTATTTTATTACAGGTTTGTTTTGTCCATCCAATTTGCCATCCAGCCCAGTGCAGCCGATGTCACCAACAGCTACTTCACTCAATCAATCACTGAAAACACTATTTTAGAAAAACACATTAATTCAAATTTCAAAAAAGGCACACAAACAAAGAATTAGCAACACACAGTGGACAATATGGATTTTTCACTCACAGAGAAGCTCATTTTTTTTCCTGTTGTATACAAGATGTAGTGATCTTTTTTTTGTATATATGTATATGTATACACACACGCATATGTATGGATGTATATATGTATATATGTGTGTGTGGGGGTTTGTGTGTGTGTGTGTATGATGACTGATGATGATTATGACCTTCTTGTGCCATGGACTGTTTAAAATCATATTTGTTGGACTTTATTTTGTCTGCCATATCAGCAATTAACACATCTATCTCAAAACAGGCACTAATAGACATCTCTTCATTAATGAGATCATTCATGTTCACAGTCATTGTTGTTCACACATACTAACACACACACACACATCATTGCTGAGTAGCTCCAGCTGCCTACCTGCTTTTCCCCCTCTGTGTCTCTCTCTGTTAAGCATGGGAACTGAGTAAGAGGGCAGCAGAAAGTGATCCTCGGGGGAACGAGAAAGGATTGGAGTGATGAAACATGGCCCTTAGCGGTGACCAGAAAAACATGAGCCACATGCGCAAGTGGCTGAAAAGAGGTTTCTCTGCAGGGCAATGGGCCTAACTTGCCGTGACAGGATGAGGAGCTCTGCAATCAGGAGGTACCTCGAGTGAACTGAGTTGCTGCTGCTCCTCATTGAGGTGAGCAGGCTGATGCGATACGGGCATCTGATGTCCCCCTGAGAGCGTCCTGCTACGAGAGGGCTGACCTGGTACACAACAGAATGAGTAGATTCCCCAAAGAGCCATAGTGCATCTGGGATTTTATTAACACCCAGGGAAGGGAATGAAACAGACAGATTTTCATGTGTTTCACGTGTTGTACATCTTACATGAAGTATAGTAACGTGGAATAGGGTCTTAATGTATGAATGTTGTTGAAAATGCAGGTTTAACAACGACTGAGGAGACTAACTTGTATGTTTTGATCTATCCCAGGACATCTTATTGCATAAGCATCAGAGATGTGGGGCCTTTTAACAACTGCCTATCCATAGGTATTTTATTATTTGGTTATTTGTCAGCTTGATTGTCACAGTTTTGACAGTAGCAGTAAAACCTGACCACAGAATCATAATGGCGGATATTTTCAACTGGTTTCTACTTGTCCCAGATATTCCAGTATCGGCATAGATGTGGTTCAGTAAATAATGAGATATTGATGTCTATTATGCACAGTTTTGACATGGAAAAATTCACATTCCATATGGATTTAATTTATTTACGACTGGTCAAAACATTCATTTACATTTTGACAAGTGATTATGCAAATTTAAGATCGCTCTACTTACAGTCTGATGAGTAAGACTGAAGTTGTTTTGCCATTTTGTTTTGTATTCTACCTTCTATTTTCAAGGGATCATTTATTATGATTATTATTGTTATTATGCACAGCACAGTATAAGCACAGCGACACACTATACTAGATATGATCTATGCACTTTCAAATGTGAGCAGTTTTGGATTGCTCACTTTAAAATCCAACTGTATGAATATAATTTATCTTATTGCTCGTATTGGAAATGTGAGCCACTGTAAGCGTCTTATGTACATGCACATCCATGTGTCTACATTGATCTATATGTAAATTTACCCCACAGCTGCATTCATTGAACACCACTGGCTAAATGAGCCTCTAGCAGCAGCCAAGAAGGCGCCTTTCAAAGAAAATCCATGTCTACAAGCAACTGACCGGGATGGCACGCTGGCAAAGGGATGGGGGGAGTCAAGGAAAATCAAAGATACACATCAATTTGAGTTTCAATGTGCTCCAAGTATTGATCAGTGGTAACCCAGCTCACCTTAATGCTCGTGGACCATGGGAAAGTCGCAGAGGGAAGCAGAAGTGAAGGCTGTGTCTTCTCAAGAGGACTAATCCAATCCAGCAGCAATACAGAGACACATAACCAACTTCACAATACTCACAGGAAAAAAAACAAAACAAAACAAAAACTCTATTCTGTGGTGTAACAACAAATAGCCATTTACTCATATGACTAATATACCAAGTCATCCTACTTTTGTATTTTCTGTGTGGAAATGGCCACAAAATTACATAAGTGGTTGGTTTTAAGTGTTAAATATTGCTATTCCCATATTTATGACTTAACAGACAACTGGGACAGGCAGCCAAAGAGTAGAGACCAGAGCAGTGTGGCCCAGGGAGAATCATACGTGTTTATGCCAATATGTGCTTTTTAGTCCACAGCTTCCAACTCACCTGACTGTTGTTTGTGTTTTTGAATAACAAAAAACTTCTGAAATTGTTGCTTATTGGTCCACAAAGCTTAGTGTCATGATAAATTGATTAATTAGCAGAAAATTGAAATTTCAAATAATCATTTAATAGATTATTAAGCAAAATGCTTTACCTTTTCTGGTTACAGCTTCTCTTTCAGCTCTTCTCTCTCCATTAAATTATCATAAATTAGATACTGTTGGGCTTTGGTTTGTTGGCTGAACTCTAGTCACTTCAGACTAGCAAGTGATGACAGACATTTTTAAACATGTTTTTTAGGGTGTGCAGGTGGCTCAGTCAGTAGAGCGTGCACCCATGTTTAAGGCCAGGAGTCTCACTTATGGTTCGATTCCCACCTGGTTTGCTGCTTGTCGTCCTGTCTCTCTCTCCCAACTTTCCTGTCTCTCTTCAGCTGTCCTATGAGTAATAAAGGGTAAAGCCCCCAAAAGTAATGTTTTATAATATTTCATTAACTATACAAACGATTATGTGAAAAATGATTGCAAATGAAAATAATCCAGAGTGGCAGCCCCATTTCACTGATTCGAAGGACACGGTGCTATTGCTCTTGTGCTTCTGATTGGCTAAGATAGTTGGTTAACTACTCACAGCCTTAGGAAACATTATAGCCTTTTTTCAAGTGTATATTAGTGAAATTTAGACTTAATCTCCATTGGCATTAATGTTTTTACATATAACAACTCTGTAAGAAGGAAACAAGTAGTTGGAGATGGTTCAGTAAAAATGTGTGGTTGCTTTTTGGGATGTGCCATGTAACATAAGACGAGAGAAGAATAGACTACTCCACAACGCCATCTAGACATTTTCAACCACCTCTAGCAAAGACAGGTGATGAAATGCACAGGAGGAAGACGTGTGAGGCAAATGCAGCCTCAATGCAAGGAAGCAGTGATGTATTGACGGCTGAGAGTTCCCCGTGGATGCACTGGAAAGTGAAAGAACACTTATTTCACAGTGCGAAATCTGCTTTGGTGACATGTCACCCATATTTAAAACCAGACTCACTAACAGTACTGCCTAAATGATCACATAAAAATAGGTGACGCAACTGTTGACAGTTCTGAATCTGTGTAACTAAGAGTGTGAGTCACGCCATTAAGTGCTTATATCATGAAATGCACCTAATTACTTAACTTAATGTTTTTTCAATACAGAGTATATAAATCCCTTCCATATTACTGTTGTTGAGCATGTTGTGCTTTTCTGTGTAATCACTTTGTCTTGATCTATGATGGGAAACCTTCATTTCCTGTTGTTGTTTTTTTTCAGTGACATAACTTAGTTCCCTGCTCTTTCTCATGAAGGGCCTGTTCACGCTCACGGTTACACATTTTCCCACCTTGACGCTGCGCAGCAACACAGTCTGACCCTTTGTTCACTGAGCTTCTCTGCTGGAGGAGTTGATGGTTACAGGAGAATTATCCCTGAAGGGCACCACAGTATTATAGGCCAAAAGCTCTTCTTTTTCACTGTCCCCACTCGACTTATCCAATCTGGAGATCCAACTGCAGAATATCTTTTGATAAGGGGTATTTTTTAAGCTTGGTGTCTTGTTGGAATGGTCATTTGTGCTTCTGAGAATCAGCCGGTAGAAGAGCAAATTAAAGTGAAATTTTCACCTGGCTCCTTCACAAATTGTGTCTTTCTTACACATCTTTGTCTTAGTGTGAAGGTTACGATTAATTTTATTGCATCTGTTTCAAGTTCGGGACACAGAAATTGCAGTACTGTTGCGTTTGTGCTTTCTGATGATGATGTAGTTTCTGCTGTCTTAATCAGACAGTGACCTCCAGTGTGTACATGGTTGATTTGCAATCTAGTGTTAAGTATTGAGGATTTCAGATCCAAACAGTGAAAGGAGTTTCTTGTCACATGTCTGTGACCGTGTGGAGGGAGAAGTTAACAAGTTCACAATAGAACCAGAGCTCCTTTAGAAGAGATTTGAAAAGAACCAGCTAAGGCTGAGCTGTACTGGTATTTTGGGCATACACAAACAGGGAGAATGCTCAGTGGTTCACCTTGAACATGCCAAAGACACGATACATCCCATCAGCACCTCTGGACTACCTTGCTTGGCCTGTTGCCAATGCAGAGTGCAAATGCATCATAGCCAAAGGAATGGATGCATGGAAGGACCGTTGGATGGACATTGTGTGTCGGTGGGATCCAGCAGCGAATAAATCCCTGTTGAGATTTGTTAAATTTGCCATCTCTTCCCCACTTTTATTTCATCTCCATCTCTTCAGCCTTGCATCAGAATCTCTGCACATAAACATGACAGAAAGCGTGCAGTTGCCAGTCAAACACGCCTACTTTGATCCTAAAGAGGTGGAAAGGTTGTTGTCTGCCTCTAAGCTCATTGTTTGTTTCTCCTCAAAGGCTTTTTTTACTTCCTGCCCATCCCGCTCCTCTCCCAGCCTCGCTCGTTCCCTCCTTTTCTCTGCAGCGCAGACATGGAGCTCGACTGTTTACTGCCTAAGTGCTGTCAAGGCAAGCAGGTGCCTTACTTGTGAGGATTATTTCTGCATGTACATCTCTGTCTGCGTGTAATAATGTTCTCTTTCGAAAAATCGTATGCCTAGTTGCCTGCTTGTGTGGCACCCACCGGCTCTGAAGCTCTGTCTGCTCTCTGTATGTATGAAAGAGACAGAGCGCCTGTCTCAGCTGAGTCCCTCGACGAGGATTAGATATTGTCATCTTTTATCAGCAGTCATTTCTTTGGCAAGCTCTGACAGTCTCTCAGGGGCTGCCATTTGCTATAACGTCTTCCTCTTTTTTGTGTGTGTATCTATGTGTGTGTGTGTGGATTCTGCATATTTTGACACCAAGTCCTGCGTTTTCACTGATTATATCCAAAAGCATATTCTGACACATCTTGAAGATAACCTTTCCCTGAAGTGGTTTCACACTTAAAATCTTAAGGACCTAACAGCATGTATTTATTTTATATCGGTGGCAGCCTAGTCTCCCTTTGCTTCGCATCAGTGGGACCTGGGGTTACATTAAGAGTAACACAATATGACACATATACAGGAGCATATTAATTACCAACTCAGGAAGATGCACAACAGGGATATGCATTTTATGTATATGTATGTATGTATATGTACAGTAATTCACCTTGTGCTCATGTCTTCCTCAGTTAGATTCGTATAGCTGTCAATTATTGTGCTAACCGACATGGACACATGAGGATGTAACATTTTGGCTGCCAAGCTGGAACATAAAGCAAATCAAATTAGATCACTTGGTGCTGAACAACCGGCACAAGAAGTCTGCCACAGAGATAATCTAATTCCCATCAGCATCACCGGGAGGGTAAACGGTCAGAGATGGTAGGAAGAGAGGTGAGAACACTAGGAGGTGTGCTACTAATCTGTAAAGTATAGACGAGATTGTCTCTAATGATGTGACAGGGACCACAGGGAGAAAAAAAATCAGTCAGTGTTATTGCTTGCTTTTTTGGGAATCATTAGGGTTTATTTTGTTTGTTGTTAAAATCCCAGTCATTAATGTTTTTGTCTGTGTGGTTATAAGACGTACTGAAGGTGTCGTTTTTTTGGGGTTTTTTTTTGTGTCGTTACTCGTGAAGCACGTCCAGCTCCTCCTACTGGGGTGTGCAGCCACAATTCAAATAAGAAAAGCTCCTCTATTTCACCCTGACTCACCAAGTGGAAACTTTTTTTCTGTGTACAATTTGGTAAGTCAAAGGCTGGTGTTAAATCTGTCACTCTCTCTTATCCATTTCTTCCTCTAGATATTCTCCTCTTGCGTTTTATTGTACTTCCTCTACCTCTCCCTCTCTGTCTCTCCCCCTCTCTCTCTCTCTCTCTCTCTCTATCTCTCTCTTTCTGCAGTGTTTGGTGCTCAGTCTCCTGGCTCTTCACTTTCAAGTTTTATGCTCCATTAATTGCTGATGAAGTGTTGCATATATTGTCATAAACACCAGTCTGGTTCACAGATTCTGCCTGTAGGTGTGTGTGTGTGTGTGTGTGTGTGTGTGTTTTGGGATGAAAGGTCTCTTTATTTAATCAGTAAGACTTTGAAAAGACCAACACCATTAACACACACACACACACACACACACACACACACACACACATTAAGAGTCATACACATACATACAAAAACACAACATGATTTCTTGTTTTTGAATAGATTAGTCTCTCACCATTCTACCCTCAAATGTAGATTTTGTCTGATGAGTTCAAACAGACTCAGACAGACATCAGTTTACTGGCCAATCTTGTCTCAGTCTATATAGGTCAGTACTCGGAACAAGCTTTGCAGGCTAGAATCTGAGAATAGCTTACCTGAAAGACAACAATGTTTAGTGCCCTTCTTATCGAATAATTACCAAGGAATGTAAATTACCCAAGAACACATGCAACATTTTTTATAATGCCATTTTATCATATTCACTGTTCCCTTCTGCACCAACAGTGAAGAATATAAAACACTCTAAGACAAAGGCCTAATAGAGCTTGATTCTGTGAATCATTTATCATCATTACCCTGCATGGAGTACCGCAGTACTGATAATGAATCCTGACTGCATTTCTCTCACACTGTTCTTCATGGTGACTACTGTAAGCTCTACCTAGTCATGAGAGGCAGCCAGTAATGCCATCTCTTTTAAGGAGAATTGTTTTTTTTTTTTTTGTTATGCAGAATCTTCTTCAGTCATCCTCACATGCCGGTCCCAACATCCTGACCCTGAAGAGAACAGGTCAGTGTTTAAAATTGTTCCTACTGGTCATCAAGCTTAATTACTGTGAGCACACAATAATAACAGAAGGCGACAACGTTTTTACATTTTTAGCACAGCTGAGCTTCTCTTATCTGCATTTTGGCAGTTAGACAGTAATAGGACAATGTTAGTGGTATTTTAGAGAAAATGTAAAACTGGAGGGGGCATTATTATGTAATTATTCATAACTCTAATAATGCTATTACAGTAATACGTTGTTTGTTTATCTCACAAATAGCTAATTATTTAACTGAAGCTGTTTTCACCTACTTTTGTTGCTCCACTAGCCATTTACATTAAAATAAATTATGTAAATATACTCACATTATACTCTTCGTCTCAATATTCTAATTTCCTCCCTCTGCCCAGTTATAGAAATAAAAAGTGCCAAAGCCTGATTAATTAAATGGTCATTTTTAATGGGTTGGAATGAGGATTCAGACTGAACATGTGCATTTTAACAACACAAAAATACAGTTTTGTCTTTAGTTAGACAAAAAGTTGCACATGGACATCTGATTTAGAAAATTCACTGTCCACGTTTCTGAGTTTACATTTTAAAGTAGCCTGTCTTTTCTGCTGTAAAACACATAATCAGCTTTGTTTACGTGTTTGAAACTTTTCAGTCCCTGGCCATTTACCTCTTTTCTTTCCTCTGTACGTTATTTTGAATCTTTTTTCCCAGACTCATCTCCTGCGGTTTCATGCTTTTCCTTTTTGTCTGTCTTTCCACGTGAACCTCCTGCCTGTCTCCTGCTCTGATGTGTCTGCTCTCCTGAACTGTGTCACATTCAATTGGTCATTATCTGCTTTTGTCCCACGAGGGCACGCACTTCAACTTTCCCATGGTTATGTCAGTGTGCATGTCTGTGTGCGTGTGAGTGTGTTTGTTTGAGAGAGAGGTGCCATGTCTACTTCAATAATTCAGAGGATTTCTTCTGTTGTTTTGTGTTGCTCCTGAGTGTCTGTAGTGAGACATAAATAGAAGGCGAACAAGAGGAAGAATGAGTGTGACAGAGAGGTTGAGGGTCGAGAAAAGAGGGTCAGACTGAAAGATGAGGCTGACAGAAAGATGTGCCAAATCTGATCACAGGAGTCCTCCTGTACTTTTTCTAAGCTGCTGTGTTTTTTTTTGGCAGCAAGTTTAAGTAGGAGTGATACTGCAAAGATAATTCTGCTTGTGTGAAGTGTTTTAATGTGGGGGTCTTCATTGCAGATCAGTGGAGCTGTATGATTTATGTAGCATGAAGTGCTACATAAAAGTCTTATGTTCTGTTATAGCTTCTTAACTTACACACAAATTTACAAACAAAGGTTGTTTAGGATGCTGGAATTTGTTTTAGGCAGTTATCTGCTATCCCATTATTGCTTATTTTATTGTAATCATGATCTTTTTGGGAAGGAGTAAAGTCAAATTGCATGTCGGACTGTAGAATAAAACATTATTGTATCTGTATGCAGTTTATTGTTTAGTAAATTTCAGCACCATGGACAGCTCCGCACTGTAGATCGTCTTCTCTGAAGAAACTTCCAAACTTCCGTTTCTCTTCTACTTTATTCCCCATGTAGTGTTAAAGTGGATCATTTAAAAACTGAGCAGCCTCTGTTTGGTTTAACAATCAGACAGAACTGAACAGCAAATTTGAGCAAGTTATGCGATAAAACAAATAAACAAATAGAGTCTTAGTTAAATAATGTGCAGTTCAATTTCATCTCCCATTGAGATCTTATTTGTATAATGTGGAACTGTGTGTTTCTGTGTGTGTGTGCATTCCTGTCTCTCTCAATGTAGTCGCTAAACTTTCAGGATTTCTCTGTGAGCTCACTATCTTTTCTGCTTTGCACCCTTTACCCCTCTAAGTGAGCTGGAGAACAAAGCCCTCTAAACAATGCGGTGCCTCTGTGTGTGTGTGTGTGTGTGTGTGTGTGTGTGGGTTGCTGACTTTGCACACTGTGTTTGTGTCAGAGGCGCACTGACTCCCTTTGGTGTGGGGAGCAGCAAACAGAAGATAAGATGTCTGAAGCTGCTGTCCTGTGCACACGCATGCACATGTTTGCAGCAGAGGGGTTGCTTGAATCAACACGACAAAAGCGGCTGTTCAATTTCAAAATGTCAGCACACGTACGCACGCACACACACACACACACACTAGCACAGTCGACAGTCCTCTTCTGGTTGTGCCTGACTTGTGA
>JBAJHX010000053.1:13947681-13970153 GCA_037176925.1 Amniataba percoides | reverse complement strand
GCACACGTACGCACGCACACACACACACACACACTAGCACAGTCGACAGTCCTCTTCTGGTTGTGCCTGACTTGTGAGTCTCTTCATCAGTGAGTCCAACAGAGAAATCAAGGACTTAGATTGGACTTCTGAATGTATCATAACAACCCCCCACACACACACCCCTCATTCCCCCATGCCCCACCACCTCACCACCCAGTGACTAAAATGAGCCTCTAATTAGAATCAAAATTTTGATTTACACTTACCGACTTACAGAGCGTAATTATGAGACCCTCCTCTCCTCTCCAAGGACACACCACAAAACCAAAACAGTCAAAATATCCTCCCCCGTGGAAAGATTCAGGTCCCTCAAGGCCAATCAGTGTCCAGCATGTCACCTTGCTGCTTGCATGCATGTTTGTATCTATCAGAGCTGCCAGCAGGCCTTGTTGGGATATGTTTCACTTCCCATTGTGGGTTTACATGAAGTCCATCACCTTGTCATTCTTCCTCCAGGTTAACGGTGCAGTGAGAGATAATTGTGTCAGCATCCTCTCTGTGCTCATTTTCTTTTTTCTTATGGCTGTATTTTTTTGTCTTCCTTACAATTAAAGCTTTCTTCTTAAATTACATTTTTTGGCTTTCACAATGATAGGTCTGCAATGTCTTGCACCATAAATACTGACATCAGTTACCACTAACTCATAGTTTTATACAAATGCCTCTTTGTGAAGATGTGGACGTAATTGGGTAGTTTTTGGTCAGCAAATATGGAGTGAGCTGATTAGATGAGCAGCTGCGGGCAATGGACACGTATTGCTGTTTAGGAAAACATCAAACCTCCAATATGTCACTAATTATACCGACAAATTCAGCTGTGCTCTTTTGGTTGGAAAACAACTAGTGCTTATCACCAGTTCCAGTCTGACCAAACTTTCTGACAAATTCAGGTTCACATGTTGGTTTAGCATTTTTGCATGCAAATCTTTGTTAAGTTTTACTCAGTCAAATAATGGGCCGATAGGAATGCGATTTGCTTTGCAGAATTTTGGTCATAAACAAAATACTGGGAAATCTTAATTTTGATCTGGTAATGTAATATGTAATATGAACAAGTGACAGCTAAAATGAGGAAAACAGTAAATTAATACATACATAGCCATACTTGCACATGCATAAAGACAGAAGACAGAGGAAAGAAAGACAGAAGACAGTAAACATGTATACACATGTTTACTGTCTTCTGTCTTTCAAATGTGTGTCCAAACACAGGAGTCTGTCAGCAGCAATACAATGTCATGTCATTGACAGCACCATTGACATTCTCATTTATGCAATAACACAAAGGAGATACTGCTCTTGCAGTATGTGGAGCGATAAATAACCATGTTAGTGAAGGTGTCAGCGTGCCAAGCGGTACATTAAACTGTCTTTTCACTCACTCAAACCAACAAACAAACAAACTGGTGTCACCGCGTGCCAGCTGTGTGGATAATGTCGCGAAATTTACTGTGTTTGATCAGTCCATTGTTTTATCCAAAGTCAGAATGTAGGGCACGTTTTCCACCGAATCTATAATACATGAGCAGTGAAAGCTTCTACAAGAATCAGAAAGTCAAGGTTGTCCTCCGGAGTATGAACTGGGTTTGTCTGTTTACTGATATTTACTGATATTTCTATTCAGCTTTTACTTCGGAGTCGCACAACAGCACTTTAGCAGGCTGGATCTCCGCTCCTTCTGATGTTTCGGGCTTAAGTTTAGCTGACCTTTTCTATCCTTCGCCCTGTAAAGTCTGCACTCACACTGTAAACTCTGTCAAGTTTGATTTCACCACCATCGCTTTTATGAGTTCAGTCACCACACTAAAACACTGTGTTAAGGAACTCGTTAAGGCTACTGTAATCTTTGGGTTTATAGAGGTTATAATGGCGCTATAAAGCCGAATCGGATGCAGCTGTTTGGCACTTTGATGTCAGTGGGTTTGCAGAAGATGAAGTGTCTCATCAAACCCTTGCCACACAAGAATGTGCTGTCGCGAAGCAAAAGGGAGTCACACGGCACACAATTCATCAGCAGTCAGTCTTTCACAGCAACTTGCCAATGATCCTGATCGCGCTGCATATTATATCAGGCTTATTATTCCGCCTCATATAGAGAATGTTCAGGTTGATACTGCAGATTACAATTAGGTTTTCTAGCTTCCAAAAATAACTTCCGCTCCTTAAGAGAGGATAAAGTGTGCTGCATCGTGCTAGCACTGTGGATAAGAACTCACACATTACAGTATATTAGACCTACAGGTATGCATTAGGAGATGCAGGATTAATTGTGAAGAAAAGACTTTGATAAGATTTTTTTATTCCCTCTAAGTGTGTTATTTAAACACAAAATAAAACCCACTTTGACTTTGAGATTTCTTCCCTCTCTTTAGGCAAGTGAAGAGAGAGAGTGAGGAATTTAAGAGGGGAGAAGAAAGATTATAACCTGTTGGTTCCTATTTTGAAGGACGACAACGCGGCGAAATCTCTGCGTTTATCATGGTCTATTAAGATCTGATGATTAATGGCAGAGATTATCCTGAAAGAGAGCGCCCACCTCTGTTATAAGAGTGCAAATAAACAAGCGGTACACATGCAGGAAGTGAGATGAATGGCTGGTATGTCGAGAAAACAAGATGAGGAGAAACAAGAGTAATGGATGAAGACAACAGGGGCTTCATTATACCAGTGTTCCACAGTTTAAATACACTGTAGAGCAGTAATGTTTGTCTTTATGGGGTCTTTATTTTACAAGTAAACAAAAGAATAAATTCTGAGACTTGGGTGAAAAGCTATTTCCAGTCATGCTGGTTTACTAGCTATTGGTAATGACGGCCACAATTAAACACTGATTTCTTTTGCAATCACTTCATGAAATTTTAATGCCAATTAATGACTGCCTGTAAATCTTTTTTTTTTTTTTTTTTTTACCACACTCTGTCTCCTTTCTGTAAATGAACTCCAGAATCTGCTTATTACTTTGATGTGTGTTTTTTGACGTTCCCTTGGTCAGACTTAATGAGTCAGAAGAGAATTGAAATGGTAACGGGCAGATTTAAGTCGATGATTCACGGTTAACTGCGGCAGCCGGACATGCAAACGCACGAGTCCGAATAGAAAGAGGGAAGGTGGAGAGTAGTGAGGAGAGGAAGAAGCTGTCTGTCTCTGAACAAAGACTAAATGAGAGTGATGGTATTTAAGGAAAGAAAAGACAAGCAGTGATGTCGGTAGTTTGTCCTGCCTCTTGTTCCTGTTGCATCATTACCACTGTGGAGTCTTTGTCTCTCCTCACAGGCCTCCCTCCCCCCTTTCCATACCCTTTCTGTTACCTCTTTTCTTATTCTTTTTTTTCACGGCCATGTTTTCTTTCAGGCATGTTTTCCTTTTTCTTTGCTTTCTCCCTTTTTTCTGTCTCATGTTATCGCCCACTCTCTCTCCTTCTGTCTTTCGCTTTCTCGCTGACTGACTCTCCTTTGTTGAAACTGTGACAGGAAGCATATTGGAATTCATTTGAATGAAGCGCTATGTTAGAGTTATATTTGTGCCAATTCAAGAACAGTGTTACTCGTGTGTGTGTGTGTGTGTGTGTGTAGATGTCTGTACCAGTCTAAATTATGAAATTGAAATGCCTCTAGTAGGTAGAGCAGACTTAATAATATAATATAAATAAATAAATAAATACATGAAACCTGTCCAGGCCTGGTGTGTGATGGAGTATTTTCAGTCACCGGCTCATTTTCTGCTTTATACAGCAAACTGTCAGGTTTTCAAAAGCTTTTTTTTTTCTAATTGTAGCAATACTTTTGCCTGGTTGGTCAAATATAGGCTCACATTTTAGCTGTAAATATGCACAGTGTTTGATGTAATGAAATACAATGACCAGAACAACCCGACATGCGGACTGGCCAGAAACAAACAACGTATGTGTTTTAAGTTAATCGTGACACATCAGGTCTGCGTAGAGAAACACACAGACACACACACACACACACACACACACACACGCATTTGAAAAATTCAGTTCTGTCACTCATTCCTTTTGATTGTGCATACTTTTGTGTGTGTATGTGTGTGTGTGTGTGTCCTCTGGGCTGTCAGACAGTGCAGTGTACTGATAAGCTGGGAAGAGCCTATTAGCTGTTTGGCCTGCAGCCTGAATGTCACTGGTGATTTTTCTGTCTCTGGTCAGAAACCGCATCTGCACTTATCGCAGAGCCAGTGGGACGCGGGATGGTTTAGCGTCACATGATTTTTGTTATTGCTTTATTCATTAACCTCAACCTCCACAGCCACAAACCTCATTTCTTGTCATCTCCTCCTCTTCGTTCTGTCTCTTCTCTCCCTCGCTGTGCGTTTGTGTTTGCCTCCAGCATGCTGCAATCTGGACAAAACTTCTGTCATCTAGAGAGGAAGCGCAGCATTTGTTGTTTTATCTACATTTTAACAAGAGCACCCCAGAGATTATGGCTTTGTAGCTTTTTTTTTATTTTGATCTTCTTTGTTGTTTTAGTCTCTTCTCTCCTCATCTGTTATGCAGTGACTGCTGTGAATGTGTCTGGGCTTCACTGTGTCAAAATCACAATAATTCACAATGCCATTTTATTTGTATTCCAGTGCCTAATCACCATAGAAACAGTCACAATAATTCACTCTATTTGTTGGTCACCAGCATTCTTGTTATTCACACCACATCTGGTGATTATCTTGTTATCAGTTATTTTGACAGATGGTTACCTAAATAACTTTCCTTATGAAATTTAAGGTAATTGTGAAAATCCTGATTTCCAAAAATAAACTTTATTGAGAATAGAAAGTTGTTATGGACAGAGAGTTGCAGAGTTTGATAATGCTTGTGTGTGCAGTGACCACTTTGTCAAAGATAAAATAACTTAACATTGTGTGTGACCAAACAGAAGCCATCTGAATTTTGCATTTTAAAGGAATCATGACTGCAAACAAGTTATTATGTTAACTTTTTGTTTATTCTTACTGTAATTACACTTTCTACATAATTTATTTTCTGCAGCACTCCTATGATGTAAGCCATATAGAAATAACACACAGTATGAGAGAGTGAGAGTAAAAGTTAATCATCGAAACGGTCACGAGGAAGTCTGTGGCATCAGAAAAACATTTCAACAGACTGAAAAGAGAAGAAGACTAACTACCTATGACTGAGCCCTTCAAAATAACACTTTCTCTCTAAGTTCTTGTTATTATGTCTGGCAGGTGGCCCTTTTAAATTTTTCTCCCAAAGGCAGAAAATCCAAACCAATGCTGTTGTGTATTGAATAGTAATTTTAGCCCCTGTTGTATCCATTTTAGAAAAACATGCCATTCACAGAAGAGTTCAGAAATTCAGAGAGAAGAGTTTGTTTATTATTATCTTGCCAGTATCTCAGTAAAATGATAAAAAAAAACAATGGGAACAATAGCTAAGAAAAAAATCCAAATTCAATTATTCTACCATCTGCATTTTGATTAGCACTCGTGTCAGCTCTATAATTATGGTGATCATAACCGCTGTGATTATGATGGTTGTGTTTTTGATTACTCTGTTTATTGACCGAACCCCAATCTCTGATTTAGTCTGTCGCCAGCTCCTGCTGCACTTTACCCATCCTGTCCACAATTAACATCAGAGGAGAAAAGGGCGAGCTGAACAAGACTAAACCTGTCCCAAAGGGTGTGCTAAATGCAGATGTTTAATGTTTACCATGTTTACTGTCTTTCTTTACTTTCTTTCTCTCTTTCTTATGTTTAGCATGTTAGTGCCCATTAGGCTGATGGGATTAACATTTCTTTTCCAGATATTTGGTCATAAATCAAAGTACAGGACAAACTCTAATCTTAATCTGATCGTGGTGCTATAAGGAAAATAAATAATAATATTAATAATGATGATAATAATGATAATTGTCAAGACTTTTCACCCTGGGCCAAGTGGTGGCACAAGAGGAAAAATCAGGGGATGACCCATAGGATCACTAGGGAAATTTGAATATCTAAACCAAAATTTGTGAAAACCTATGCATTAGATGTTGTATTATTAGGTTACAGTAGATTAGATATTTAATTGGTTGAGTGACAAGGCGTTACCAATATCAGAAGGATTTATGTTTTCATCTCATGGAAATCCATGAAAGTTCACAATAGTCTGGACCAGAGTATTGGAATCAATGGAAATTAATAGCCCCAGAGCCCCTTATAGATCCGAGTAAAAACGATATTTAGAAAATATTGTTGCAGTATTTTTGTCATAGAAAAACATTCCTCCTTTACCCCAGATAAGATGGCTCAACTGTTTTGTTAAAAATATATTTGTGTGACTTCCTATCTTAGTTTACCAAAATCTATTCATAAATGTCTTTTTCAAAGCAGACAATTTGACTTGTTATTGTAGGAAAGTGACACAGTGAGCCAGCATGCGTGATACCAGTACCCCCGAAACTAAAGCGGCAAAATGAAATTTGTCTGTAATTTCATGATATGCAGCTGTAATTTTCCTGCTTTTAAGTACAGGTGTGAAAAAAGTACAATATGTCCAGTGTGAAAGAGTACCATTGCTACTCTGTCACTAACGTGTGTGTCATGTTACAGGTTACACATTTCACATATAAATGAATAGAAACTACAGACCTTACCGCAAACTGATAAATCCTTACATGTTCCCACCCACTGGCTTACCTTTAGCTTTGATGTAGACTGTATTGTCTACTTTATAGAGGGTGCGCACAGTGCATCAAAATGAGAATCATTCAAAATGAAGACAACATTATTTTTATATAATAACGCAATAAGAGTGAGAGGGAAGTACTTATTTTTCCAGGCAGCAAGCTCTCCCAGGCAATACATATTCAGCATTTTGCACACAGCTCTCTTTAATCCCAGAGAACACAAATGACTGGTCTTGTTTATTTATTATTGATCAGGGTAAAATACCAGAGGTGCTCTTGTTGCCTGTTAAGTCAGACAAAGATAGATATGACTATAGGGAACATCGATTTTTCTGTTTCTTTTCTGCCTGGAAAGCCTCTTATAATCATTAATGTGCAATGAGACCTTAATTTGTTTTAGTGAGATTAATATTTGTAAGTGCCAGCTCTCTGTGTTTGCGTTGTCTTATCCCCCCCTCCATTTCTGTTTACCTCTCTGTCTTTTTATTTATTGGACGGTTTTCCTACTTCCAGTAATCTGTACAGATGACGCAGCGCACAAACACGACTACGTGAGAAAGACACATTCAATCACATCACACACACAAAATCTCCTGTGTATTTATGAGCAAGCAGCTGATGAGATGTGGTTGAAGCAAGAAAGAAAAACAAAAAAAAAAGTAGAGGGGTGAGCGTGAATTCCTTCTGCATGAGACCATCTTTCATTTTTTCATGTGTGTGGGTTCTTTTGTGTATATACTTTGCAAAGTGAATCGTGCTGTGTTGCCATATAACACAAGTCCCAGTGTATGAGGTCTTATGCACACAGAGATCCACTGTGCTTGTTTAACACCATTTATCCCACCATCTCAACAGGAAACAAGAAAGGGAGACTCATTTGCAACCGCTGCAATTAGATGGTTTCGTTTGCATATGACATCAGTAACATCTTGTGCCTGTGTAGAACTTTTTTCTTTTTGCTTTTTGGGCATCTGTTTAAACTACTGCAATTACTGACTGCAGTGTAACTGGCTCGCTTTTCTGTGTGAAATGATCTGAATGCTTTGAACATTTGTATTTCAAGGAAGAAGTGGCATATGAAGAACAGGCTGTTTTCTTGTTTTTTTCTCAATGGATTATCACACAACCCTGATTCAATCAGTCTGCCAAAAGTCTGCAGATGAATTCATTAGTCAGACAAAAGAAAAATGATATAGGTAAAATAGATAACCACTCAGCCGTTGAAGTTATTTCTCAAGCACAAACTCCAAACATTCTCCGGCCTCAGCCTCTTTTGTCCTCGGTAGTGAAGTGAGTTTCTTTAAGTGTTGGACTGAGGGTTAGACAAAATGAGCAATTTGAGCAATTTAGCAATTTTGTCACCTTGGGTCTAACCCTTTTCAGGTTATTTTCTGTTTTTTAAATGGCTAAAACAATGAATCTGGTGGCATGAGCATCGATATCCAGCTTAGAGAAAAACAAAAAAAGCATAAAAACATTTTTTTATGTGGAACATTATTAAGTAAAACCGTTTGTGTCAGTCTTTATGTGTTTCTGCTTTTGTGTGCAAAGTGACATTCAAATAAAAGCGCAATTTACTGCTAATAGAAGCAGAGCTATTTCATGCAGCAGTTCAGGGTCGAGGGTCCTGTGGATTTCCTACTTGACAGCCATTAAGAGGAAGTGTCCGTCTGTCTGTTCAAGTGGTTGCTGTTGTTGCATCTTGTTATTCACATCAGCTCCTTGTAACTCCAGAGAACCATCAGCTGCAGCTCGCTGCCTCATCCGAGATAAATCAGCATTTACAGCAGCACTGTTATCAAGCTCCCCTGTCGCCCTGAGAAGATCATTGCAGGCACAGCAGTAGGGGAGGAGTGTGTGAGGTGTGCAAGTCCTTCTGTTTGAGTCTGGGGAGATTCGTTAAACTGCCTCAAGCATGTTTTTAATATGAGTGTCACTGTGGTTTTAAGTCAGATTGGTTTACAACTAGAGCATCAAATGCACCGGAGTGCGACATGGAAAATGGAGAGCATGCAGGAAGACTTCACTGACTGAGTGAAATGTGTTGAACAAGCCACTCTGCTCTCCAAACATGCCGACGAATCGAAACGGACCCAGGTTGACATTGTGATTCAGATCGAAGCAGAAAAAAGAAAATATGTTTTCATTTCCGGCGTCATCAGCAGTTACTGTCGGGCTGTGCTGTACAATCCTTTTGCAATCAAGGGAGGATTTCTTCTCATTCTTCCTCTTCTTCTTCTTCTTCTTCTGCATTCAGTGGACTGCTGGCACTGTCTGGCTTCCCGACCATGTGAGGTGGAGCAAGGCCTCCATCACCCAATCAGACAGAGGATGATCCGGAAGAGGGGAGGAGGGTGGATATTCTCAAGAGGGCTCATTAGATACCTTGTAGTGCAGTTTGAAAGAGATGAAATTCCTTGGGATTTGATGTTATATGCTGTTAGGGACTGGAGCATCACTCCTTTGATTTATACAATGGCACAATTGAAATGAAACTATAAAAATTCTCTGTTGTCCAAATCAGCGGTTTCAAAGGAAGCTGGAATTAAACGTTCCCAAAAAAGAAAAGAACATTACAGTTCTGATCCGACTTTTCCCTTCACTTCACTGAGTTCACTGACACATCCCCTGTTATTCTGTCGTTGTTACATCAATGACACATTGGCAGAGTTGTGTGAATGTGAAAAGTGACTATCTGAATCAAACCTTTGGATAAAATGTGATTTAATCAAACGCATTTTATTCACCAGACACTTTGTCATTATCTGTTTTAACGCCCATCTGAGCTTTTGTTTCTTTCTGCTTAGATTTAATCAAGGGGAGATTGTGCTTGTGTTGCCATCTTTTCAATATTTAATTTCCCAAGTGTTGGCAGCCACCCTTTGGAAATTCTTCAGCTTTTTTTTTTCCACGATTAAAAAAAAAACAAAAAAGGCTGCATCATTTTGCTTGGCTGTACTGTAAAAAGTGACTCAATATTGTTCCTTCAGTGGGCGATAACAAGCTGAGATGTCGGAAAGGTGTCTTTGCCAGTATGAGGCTAAAGTTGGAATGTGTTGGACTTACTGACATTTAGTCTGCTGTATTGTGCTTACTGAGGAAAAAAAATCTCATTGTTGTTCTGTAGCTAACCTCAAGGCGAAGTCTGCTGCATTTTCTCCTTCTGGCATTGTCCACCTTTCTCTCTTGCTTCAGTTCTAACTTTCTCTCCAGTAAGACTTTCTGCTCCCTCTAAGACTGTGTGAAATGAGATCACATCTGCTGCGTGTCTGAGAGACGAGCATGTGCACGCGTTGAGGAGGAATTAGTCTTTGAAATGTTCGCTCTTTGATCAGTGATAATGTGGGTGCTGTGCTCGGGCGCCTGCTGCGTCGACGTTGAGACAATATGCAGTCGACAACAAACAGCATCTTCAATGTTTTCCATCTAAGTGAAGGCTCCTAATCCAATCAGCCGTTTCTGCTGATGGAACTTGGCACCTGAAGTTGAACTGTCCTGATTTCCTCCCTTTTGGTAGTGATCGGTGTAAAGCAACCGCGTTTGAGCGTGTCTATCGCATTGTTTGAGATAAATTCTGGCTATACTGAAAGGTCAAATCCAAACAATGATATTAGCTGTCCAGCTTTGATTTGAAACTTCAATGGAGAGATGATGCAACTTGTTAGTAGTTATTCCAAGGTCCTGCATCATCCGTGGAGGTAAACACGCTTCGCATGGTTTGTTTGTGCTTGTTTTCTCGCCTTCAGTCTTTTCCTGTGCAGTGTGACCCCCCCTCAGGTTTACTTAGGACATGAAAGAGAGCAGACTCCTTGATTTGTTTGTTGCGGTCCTCGGTTTTAAAGTAAACAAGGGTATTGACACACAGGCACACGCACACACACACACAGAGCAGCCCATTTTCTATGTAAAGGTACATTAACTAGTGTTTGTACTTTAATTGAATTTCTCTAGACCGCACAAAAACGAACCCTTTATTTTCCAGCCCCCCCTTTTTTTCCCTCAATAAGTCTCAGAAACCCAGCAGTAAAATTAGCATATTAATTCAATTTGGTTCCACGCTTACAAACGTACCCTGTTATCTGCAAATGTAAAATATATGACACCGTGAAACACTAAATATTACACAGAGCCACCGATGCAGGTGCAGATAAAGTCATTTGATCCTGTTTGCGGGAGATGTTATCGGAGCAGAAGTCAAATAGAGGAGTGAAAAGGGGATTTGTTATGACAGTAGTGCACTTGGAGTGAAGAGAGGACGTTTATCTCTCCTCCCTCCTCAGCTCATCCCTCGTTTTCCTATAGGAGCAGAGAGATGACGGAGTCTGATTGGCTCAGCGTTTGGCCCTTCACCGCAGTCTTACCATCGGGAGATTCAGAGCTGCGAAATGGAGAGAAAGGGACTGTTATGTTATCAAAATATTACATTTGCTGCAAATCCCCCATCCCCGTTTACCGCTTTCCCCTCCTGTGTCTTCATTAATCTCCCTTCATTAGAGCCTCCTCCCAGCTCATCAATGCAAATATATGGATTCAATTACAGCTAATGTAGCTTCTTTATCAGCGCAAGTTTCCCCTAATACCGCCAGCTGATGGGCCAGACAGACCTTTTTGTCAGTAAACACAAAGAGAGCAAAATTATGCGCTGATTTTTGTCATTTTCTCTCTCTTTCTCTGTGTCCAGAGGGATGAGTGCTGGCTGGATTTTCGGTTTAGGGCTGGTCAGGTTGAATTTTAAATTGGGTTGTACAAAATATCATCCAGCTGTCGGTGTGAGTCTGTGCATCAATTAATGAACTATTGATTAGAATCAGGTGCAGTTGTTTGGGTTTATTGTGTGTGTGTGTGTGTGTGTGTGTGTATCCAAATGAAGCTGAGAATTTCAAGCAGAAACCAGATGCAAAGCCATGTGGTTCTGCGCGTTGCTTCATCTCCTCCTCAGCAGCACATCCAATATTTAGCGTTACCTGTCTTTTCATATGAATGAGACGCTGCCTGTCAATCCCAAAGCTGTAGACATGAATACCGGATAGAATCCAGATGAGCTCCATCTCTTATTAACTTCCTTTCCTCCTCTCTCAGCTCTTCCCCCTAACATCTCCTCTCCTCTGTGTTTCTTCTCTGCGATGTGGTCGTTACATCATCCTGCATCGACATTATACAAGTTCCCTTTTCCATTGTTGTTTTGTTTTGTTTTTTTTCCTCATAACACTGTTTCTAATCTTCCCTCGCCTCCTCTTCAAACTCAGATTTCAGGCTGTGTTACACATTACCTTGATGAACTTGTAGAAAAAAAGGAAACTTAAGAAAATAAAGGTAAAGCAGTTATGATTTCATATTCAAGTAGTCTGAACTTTCCAAAAATTGCTGAAAATAGAAATGTTTAATTATCTGACAATTGGATAGATTTAGCAATAAGGGGGTGATGATGTTTTGAAAGTTGGGGGACCCTTGTTGCCATGCTGACAATGATCAGCATGTGCTAAAGGTTTCGGGAGTTGTCATCAACCTAACAAAAGTTAAAGGTGGGAAACAGCGTCCTGTGGCAAAGGCAACAAATCCCCTCCATCCCTTTGCCCCTCTACCATAACGTCACTATTTTCTCCTTTCTCCTTTGCTTTCACTGGCCTCACAAGTCTGCTGAGGACAGTCTCCGTATATTTCCAACTTTCCCTGACAAAGCAAACTTAAATGAACCACCAAGAAACACAGAACAGAAATTAAAGAGGAACTTAATCTGTGGAAACAGTGAATAGGTCCATTTGAAGATCCTCTGCCAGGAGTATTACAGTAGGTGCAAAGCAATCCATTCAAATTGACAATGACGGGGGGAGGGCACAGTCTGACTGTGAATGAATTCATTTTCTGCTCTCTGTTCCTGATTAACGTTGGACAGCTCAGCACTGAATCCTATCAATTCTGTTTCATCATTTAAAGGCAATATCCAGACGTTGTTGGCTCACCTTAATCACAATAATCCTTATAGTCTGGAGCAATTCTATTTTAAATCACAGTAAATCATATGTGGCAGCGTGATGCGGGCCTGTGATGTACAAACCCAAAGTATCATTCTGACTTTCAGCTGGTCAGCGTGTTCTTATCGATGGAACTGGTCCAGTTTGCTTTTCATCATCGCATTACGGATGTGATGTCTTTGAAGTCTCCAAATATTAACTGAGCCTCCCTGACTCTCAGCTGACAGTTTGGGCTTGATGTGGCCGTTACCGGACTAATGGATTCTCACTGGAAGCTGTCCCGAGCTTTGATGGTCAGCAGAGAAACCTGCACAAACACAAACAAACGCATGCAAATTTCTAAGATGGTTCCTTTGAGACCACATTTCGTCTGGGTTGTTGATTATTAAGGCCGACCTGACTGGCACGGCAGATATTCTGTCAACATAGCTGTTACCAGTCAGCTTACATATCTAATTTTAAGTCTGCAGCGGGACTGTTTTTCTTCTTGTTCTCGAAGGATGTCAAACCATTACTGCTCGCTCCGCGGAGGCAACCATCCCACTCTGACAAGTTACTGCTAAGATTCACATCTCTCCCTGCCCGCAACACTGTTAATCTACTGAAAATCTGTCCGCCCCATCTCACAGAAAAAGTTTTTCTTTTTTTTGTTTTTGTAAATCTAAAGAAATGCTAATACAGTAACTCAACTGTTTAATAAAACACCTTCAGACGACAGGAGCTGAGTCTTTTAAGTGTCTAAAAGTTACGAGATTTTCAAAGAAAGAAAACTTTATGGATGTTTTTCTTCCTCTCTGATAGTTTGTCATTTCCCACTTTGCAACAAATTCAAGGGTTCAGACTTCAGAGGAACTGTGAAAATGTCAAATTTATGTTGCCAACATGAAAACAAAATTCATATGACTGACAGCTCAACTTTTCACAAGAGAGCATGATATAGGTGAGTGAGCAAGAGGAAAATTAAAATCCAACTAACCTTTATTTAAAGTCTTATTTAGAGATATATTGTACTCAGACTGAGGTAATAATGGTAACTGCACACTCACCTGCACTCTTAACCTTTTCTTTCTTTAACCTTCCTGCACAGACAAATGGATGATGAGAGGGCTGGTCCCTTATCTTCCTCATCCACCTTTTCCTTGACCTTACCGCTCTGTCTTTCCACTTTGTGTGTCTCTGTCATGTCATATGTCTCTGACAAGAGCCCGCCTCTCCCGCGGCAGGTGCGGCATGTGATCATGCGACGGGCCGACCGTTCATCTGTGCGTTCACGAGTGCGTCACGCAGCAGAGAATCAGCTGTTAAATGAATTCCTTGCCTCGGTTATGTATTCAGAGGAAGCAACACCTTAATCAGATCTGATGTACATCACGTATGCCATTATCAACGACCTTTCCCTCTTTTCCTCCAACCGCTCTCCCCTGTCCTCAGCAATTATTTAAAGTAGGTGCAGTTAAGTTATTAATCCACTCTTGTTATACTTTGATAAGTGTGTTCACAGCAGGGTCCTGCCAAACCTCATGTTTCTCTCCTAGTGGGGATCCTGTCAGAAGGCAGAGCTGTAGCTGGTTGGCTAGATTGTCAGACATAATGATATTAAAGTGCTTATTTCCTTTGCAAACTCTAGGAGAGTGCATAGAAATATCATTTAGGAGCAAAACTGTGTTTGAGCAAGAGACCATCTGTTGTCCTTGTTTGGGTGAATGACACATTAACATACAGTATGTGTGCAGAAGACTTTACTTTTGTGGAACTTTGTGAATAAGAGGTATTTTATAAGGTATACTGTTAGATAAGGGATAAACATTTGCATGGTAATTTATGGTTAAATGCTCCCTCATCAGCACTCCATACTGGCCTATTTAATCACTCACTGCATGTCTATAATTATACCTGGTCCCTTAAATTAATTAATTCTCTGTTTGGCAGATAATAGCTTTTAATTTGCAGGGAGACATTCTTGTGGTTTGCAACAGAATATAGTTTTTTGGGGGGCAACATGCCCTATTGATCCCATCTTTGATTAAACATCCTGTTTATTTATTAAAACATAAAAACTAGGATTCTCCTCGTGGCTCTGACAGGCTGCTGGATTATGCAACATTTCAACCTTTTGAGTTAATGCTAGATAATATGTGAACAGCTAGTTGTTTTTTTTTTTTTTACCACTATTCTTATGAAACTCGGAAAGTTGAATAACTCCGAAAAGCTTAATGCATTCCAGGAGGTTTCCAAAGTAATTGTCTTTCTCTTGTTTAAATGGTAATGTGCTTACTTTAGCCAAACTTTCAGTTCAAACTCTCGTCAGATCCGACCATAATATTGTGATAATATTGCACTCCCCGCTTTCATAAAGGTTAATTAAGTCTAAGTCACTCAGTGTCGAGTAAGAATGAGATGGAGAGATGCAGAGATGGAGATACAATGAGAAGAAAGAGAAGCACAGTAAGAGTGAAGTAAGCACCAGTAGGGATAATTTGTTCAGCCAATTTTGTTTCCAGAGTGCAAAATTTTTCTGTGTGTCAGAGAGAGAGAGAGAGAGAGAGAGTGGGAGAGTTAAAAGGAACAGAGAGAGTTTTCTCTGTTTTTCTTGCTCCATTTTGTAAAAAGTTTCTGCTTCATCAAGCTTGACGTCCAGGTCACATCGTTGTCCTTACCTACATTTCTTGGGCGCTCTGTCCATCACTCTCTTAGTGACTTTTCCTGTTCGCACTGCATTTGCCGCCCTGAGCTAAGACAGAGTGAAGACAGTGAAAGAGAAGAGCAGAAAAGAAACCGGGGCAGAATTTACTGACTCCCTTGTGCTGGGTTTTGTGCGGTGTGAAAAGCAGCCAGGCTCCGGTTTCATGAAATGTAGGGCGAAGTAAAAACAGAGAAAGAGGTAATGATGAGAAAGAAATACAAGAAATTAAACATCTAAGGGAGAAGGAAATGTATGACATGACATAAAAATCTGATTGCCTTGTGTTGCACTGCTGGTGAGAAATATAAAACTCATCTGTGTAGGATGATGAATTACAGAGAGTTTGATCAAATCTACCTCCCTGTCTCCAAGACATGGTTTTCACATTTTAACTAATTTGTTTTGACAGTTACATTTTGGTATGAAATACAAAATATGCCTGGATTGTGTTCACCAGCAATAAATCGTTCCAGCAAGGGTTATGAGTTAGGTTGCTACGAGTTAATGTTTCGCAACACTGTCACCAGGTCATTTATCTAAATAACTTGCAACATTACAGTACAGTTTCTGTAAAAGTATCAGCTCATAGTGACCACTATTCAACTTCTCCATGGTTATGTTTAAGCACTGACAACACTTTGTTAAGACTGGAAAGATCACGGTTTTGGTTTAATACAGAAAAAGTCTGCAGTGACTTGAAGCCGAGATGTTATTTTGAGAGAAATCATGATCTGTGAGTGCTTTTATTGCCTTAAGCTCGCCACAGATGGGACTGTGGACATGAAGCCTCTGTTCCTGCACTTTGTACACTTACCGGTCATTTCTAAAAGCAAGGGATTGTATAGCTAATGGGCAAATTGTTGGAAAAGTAAATAGAATGCAAAAACTGGCATTGTCTCTGTGTCCTCATTTACATCCATATTCCGAACGGAATATGAGTATTAATATTTTGTGGTCTGGAAATGTTGAATTTTTAAATTTGCTTTAGTCCCATGTCATCCTGTATTATCATATCCACACCTGCATCGGTGAATTTGGACACGAGAGCTTGTTTCTGTTTACAAGAGAGACTACGCGTAAACTCACCACTTGTTTAATAGTTTCCTGATTAGTGACAGCTCTTGTTGCTGATTGTCGTGCACTCGCGCCGAGGCAGCAAAGAGAACATCCTGCACGCAGGTATCAGATGCATGCATGTGTGGGCGTCCGCGTTGGCGCGTGCTCAGCCGTTAATTTGTGGCGGCCTGCTCGCTATGGCAACAGTGAAAGGTCCTTTATGTTAATTACAAGTACATAATGGCTCCTCCAACTTCTCTTGACCTCCTGTATTCGCACACGCGCACCTTAATGGGGATGATTGCTAGATTGCTGTGCAACACCTCGATGATCGCGGTGATTGTCATTTATATCATTTCAGCCCAACATGCAGGGCCGTAGAGTATATTTTCCTCCTGAGCGCACGGCCTGTCTTACTAATGTATTTCTATGATTATCTTGTCAGGATTGTGCTGTTGGTTTTTGTTTGTTGTTTGTTTTCTTTGCGTGTGTGGAGGGGGGGCAATCTAGGCTAGGCGGTAAAGCATTTTAAACTACAGCACCTCTGTTTTATCCGGGACCTGTTTCCCTCACTCTCCCGTGTTTGTTTCATTAAAGAATCCGTCTTTGTCTTGTTTGTGTGGTCGGTTTAATTACTTTTCGTCGCCACCAGTGTTTTGTTAATGTGAATTGTGTTGTTGGCATTGTACAGTACTCTTTTTCCAGGCCGGGTAATTTATTAAACAGGCAGTACCTTAGTTACAAGAGCTTATCTGTTTAGTTTGCTTTGTTGCGGAGAGAGGACACTGCATTAAGCCTGCAGCCTCGCCATTTGTTTTGTGCTTTTTTTTCTCATTACAGTCCCTCTTCCTTTGTTCTCTTTTATTTTCTATTCCTGACTCCCCACTCCCTTTTTCTCTCTGAATTCATTCTCTGTTTCCAGCTTCGTTTCACCCCAACTATGTTTCTCATCTTCAGCCTCTCACTCACAGGCTTTAGTTTTCCTCATCACTGCCTTTTTTTCCCCTCAAACTGTCATCTCGCCCTGCGTATAGTTCAACTGTTCCAGCACAGCTTTGTATGATTTCTGACATATTGAGTTCATCAGACAAAAATTACTATTACTATTATCAGCCTACAAAAAATATTGTAGGTAATAGTCCTGCTCAAAAACATGGAGGGAGTGGATAAAGACTGTTGCTTTTGCTTTTATAATATAAGCACTTATACAATTAAAGCCTTGATTCTTGCAGTTTTCATAGTTTCGTGTTTCATTAAATACATTCTCACTGTCTCTCCCGAATTGTTCTCCAGTTGCCAATCTCCTCTGCCATCAGCTCTGTCGCTTTGCAGTAAATATTAACTTTCCTTCTCTTCTCCATCTCTGCATTCATCATTTTAAAAATGATGCTCAGATTCAAGGCTCATTTGAACTAGGCTGATCAAATGCACTGCTATTTGTTTAAAGGTGACATCTGATCATTTGTGAAATTACAGCAACAGTTTTTTTTTTGTTTTTTTCATTTTCAGAAATTACATTTAGCAGCAGGCAAGAGCAGGTCGTTATTTTATTTATCCTTTGAGGGATATTTGAAATATTGGCTTTTTTTAAAAAATGCAAATGTTGCTGTTGAAATACTGAAAACATTTTTCTGTCTTTCCACCCCTCCACATAACTGACTCACCCCACCATCTGCTATTGAGAAATATATGTTTGATGATGGCACTGCTGTCAGTAAAAGATAAATTTTAATTTTCATCACCAGGGCAGTTGCAGACAGTGCTGACATGAAAAAACATCAGGCGCACTGTCATCTTTGTTGTTTTTTGACTGTGCACAACCGTTATTGTTGCAGTAAATGAGTGTCAAAAGAGGTTGGACGACATTTAGAGAAACATTTATGAAATGCTTGATTCCTCTGAGACGTGGTTATGAGCTGCGTATGCATTCTGGGAAGGGCAACACATTCAGTCGAGGCTGCGTTGGTTGGGGACGTTTTTTTGGGTATTGGCCAGTTGATGACAAGGTAACGTGAGTGATATAGATGTTTAAGCCTGTTAGCAGACGCGCCCAAAATCTTCTATATAGCTTCCACAGCAGCTTTCCAAATTCTTTCATGTTGTCCCCTACTAAACCCCCAACACACCGTGCTGAGTGCCTGTTGAAATTCAATTTCAAAAACCCCATTGCTATGTACCACCTATCAAGGCCCCCCATACTTCTTGGCTTGGGTCCAGGCTTGAGCACCTTGTTCTTCGCTTCCGCTAGCAATTTCGTTTTTCACTCGGCTTCCCCTCTTCCCTCTCCTGACTTCACAATGATAGAACGGCCCTCCTAATCTGGTTCACACAGCTGAATTATGTTGTGTCATGTACGCAAAACAAGAACCAGTACTGAGCATCTTATCTCACTCATATCCTCTCTTTAATATTCTCCACTCCTCCCCTGTGGTCGCATTATAACCACAGCTCAGTTTCCTGATGTACTTTTTTTTTCTGAGATGTTGGTGATGTAGAAGGTGGAGCTCTTGATAGTGTGACACTTACTGTAGGAGAGCTGGATGAGAACTTCATCTAAATATAAAGTGTTAAAGGAGTGCCTGCCACCGAAATCAGGAAAATGCGAAGAGATGGAAATAGGTTGTGTGTGTGTGTGTGTGTTTGTGTGTGAGTCCCTGTGGAGAGAGATAAGGTGACAGGCAGCTCTGAGGTCAGTCCGGCCGTAATCTTGCAGACAGCCTTGCTTGCCCTGTGGGTGGTTTAACCAGACATCTGCTGAACTCGCGCTGGGTCCTCTGGGGCCTTCACACGTCTCCCACCACTCCCCTCAGCTGACCCTGGACCAGCAAGCAAGGATTTACATAATGCACGATGGGATAAGAGGTGTAGCTTTTATGCCAGAGGCTGATATCAGATCAGGTCTTAAAGGTCTGCAGATAATATTGTCTCAGTCATCGGGGGCATGTCCTTTTAAACACTGATTGGAGATTGGGCTTTGGAGATTTGGTGTGACCAACCGCATATCAAACAGACCGGAGACTTAGTTAGAGGATTAAAGGTGAGGTTTTGCTCCTGGATCTAAGCTTTGATATTCCAAACAGTCTCAAAGTCATATTTATTCCGTGTTTTAATTTCAAATTAGAGTTCAGCTTCTAGTGTAGCGATAACTTTAACAGAATTGTGCCTTGTGTTTTTTTCTGCACTTTGTATCCAGCTGCTTTAACTCAGTCAGGTCAAATCTTGTCATCTTTTAATTGCATTTCCTGTGTTTTGTTTACAGAAGATTGTATTAGCAAATTAGATTTGTTTTGGGAACAATACAGGATAAGGCTTTATTTTAAAACGTCCCATAGTTTCCTATAATCATCTAAATAGGAAGTGATATGTAACTGAAAAAAAAAGTGAAGATCCTGCAGGTCCCTGGAAAGGACTGTGTAATTTGGTACTAATTATACTGGTACAAGTCCAATTAATTACGTTCATTTAGCAACTAGCATAATTTAGAGTCTTTTAGGCAGTGCACAGCGGGCCAGCTGACCATGTAAAACTGTGTGTATAGGTAAGAATACAGTTTCACATATAAAAAGTGTCCAGTGTTTTTTTTACCTGGTTTAAAGAGTTGCCCATAACTCTTCATATGTTAAGCAGAAAGACTGTGGTGAAGAGTTCGTAGTAGCATAGAAACACAGTTAGTATAAGTGTTGTAAAGACCTGCAATTTTTGAATACAAAGACAAACTGAAAGAAAGACATTCTTGATATATGCTGAAGTTGTGTCAGTCCAGGCTGTTCAAGTTGTCAACAGTTGCCGCATCCACAAATAGGGTACAGTGTGTTAACAAAACTGAGCTAACCAAGGTAAAGTGACCTGAGTATCAGACTTTGTGCTGTCTGGGGAAACGTGCTCAACCCTCCCTTCCAGAGTTGCCACCGGGTGTGTCTGACCTGTCTGAGCAGAAACTGCAGCGCAACACTTGCTTTCTTTTTATGTACAAACTACACAAGCCAACAAAGAAGCCCCACGCCGCTCACAAAACATGGAGCATGTTTTGTTCAAGGCCTGTGTAAAATCAAATGGCTTCACATGAAACGCAAGTGAGTCCTCCAGTTTGTGCTGAAACTCAGCCAGGAAGACATTTATGGAATCAAATACAGGAAAACACAGATCTGTATTATTGTTCATTATTAAGAGCCTGGCAGAGAAAATGCATTTTTACTTAAATTTGATATGTGAAAATCTGTAGTGTGAAAAAAAAGATATTTATAACATTTACAGAAAATGTTTTTTTGTTTTGTTTTGTTTTTTTGCTGTTAAAATGCTGCAGTCGATCTGACTCGGCTCAGGTTTGAGTAAACTCTGATTTTTGTGATCAACCACAATTAAAGGCATAAAGAGCATTTTTAATCACTGGAACAAAAGATGTCAAAGTAATGAAAGTGAAAGACAAAACAGAGTCTAACAGTGAAAAGTCAGAAAAACAAGAGAATGCCTCCAGTCTGTACTGGGGAGAAGATACCATGCGCTGTATTAAATGGAGCGAGAATCACAGCAAGAACAAATCTCATTTAATTTTAATATGCCAGGGGGTTATAGCTTGCTCTCGGGGTGTCTTCCACTCTTTGTTTACCACTCTGATTTCAATGGCTTGTTGGTCATATCATAAAAAGCGACTCTGAATAAACACTGGTGACCTCAAGCTGAGCTCCCATCTCCCTGCTTCAGGAAGAAGACGCCATGTTTTTTTTATCCTGCAGTCTCACCTCAACAAAACACATTATCAAGGCACAGCAGCCAGTGATGTGGAACCTGTTGAGATATTTTACTACAGATCACATCCTTTTTTGTTTTTTGTTTTTTTCTTCAGGAGGACCGCTTCAAGGAATTGGCCTGTAGGTCAGAGTGTAAAAGCGTGTTTGATGTGAGCTTAGATCAGAATAAAGCTGTGAACTGGAGCAGTCCTAACTTTGTGGTGCCTGAACGGTGCCAAACCATCTGGATTAGAATAGGTAAACACAAAGCATGATGGTCTCGCTGAAGGAGATGAATGACTGTGTGCCTGCCTGTGTGTGTGTGTGTGCGTGAGTGTGTACCCGGTGTCTGTTCAGTGTCTGCTCTCCAGGCAATGTGACGAGAAAAGAGTCTGAAGTGAAGATCACAGCAGCCTTCAGGCCAAACGTGGGGAATTTAAGCAATACTGGGGGGGAAGAGACACCCAGACGCTGTGTGTATGTGTGTGTGTCTGTGTGTGTGTGTGTGTGTGTGGAGGGGTATATACAGGCCTAGAAAAAGCCTTGTAGAGAGACAGATTACTTGAGCAGAGGATAACTTTGAGATAAGAAAGACACTTCCTGATGAGAAAAGGGATGTCGGAGAATGAACACAGCAACAGAATGACAGAAATGGAGGGACGGCCGGGAACGGGGGAACAAATATAGGGCTTCTCTAAAATGAAATGTATTGTCCTGGTTGGCTTAACAACAAACCATGACCCTGTCACACCTCTGCAACACTATTTTGTTCCTCGCTTTCCTCCACCTCCCTCTTTTTTTTTACCCATCTCAGTTTTTATGCTGCTACCGAATCCTCCGGGGTGAAGAATAACGAGCAAGAGAGATCCATCAGCGCTCGCTAAAAAGCCTTGCTGGCTCATAAATAAAGGAGGTGGATGAATTAGGAAGTTAAATCACCTTTGGTTGTTAATGTCACAGCCTACAGACCGACATGAAATACTCCCCGTACTCCTCAGCGTTTGGCGGCTCTGCTCCCTCCTTCAGGCTCTGCCACCACATTACCATATGGTGGGGCGTCACAGCATGAAGTGTGTGTGTGTGTGTGTGTGTCATGTGTGAAGGTGTTGATGAAAGCTGCATTACTTCATACTTACTATTTTGTGCCTAAGTGTGCATAAATTTATTTGCATGGATCAGCCTGTTTCCTGCCCTTTCTATATTTTACTGAGCTCTTTGTGTTGTCACGCTCACCATGTTTCCTCTGAGCTTAATTCCACCTACTGTTAAGTCACTTATAGCCTCCAATACACAGAACAGCGCAATGTATAATTAGTGTATGCTATGCTGGAACTTT
>JBAJHX010000053.1:13923175-13947581 GCA_037176925.1 Amniataba percoides | reverse complement strand
CTACTGTTAAGTCACTTATAGCCTCCAATACACAGAACAGCGCAATGTATAATTAGTGTATGCTATGCTGGAACTTTTAATCATATTGCGTGGTTTTAATCAGTAGGTATAATTTGCAGATATAATTTCAGCAGATATAATTTGCACGGTTGTCATGACAGTGCTGTAAATGTTCACATGTACCTTTTTCTGAGCAGTTTAAGGACTTTACATTTGTACTGCCTCCAAAGTTGAGCTTGAAGTTCAATCTTGACCTCAGAAACAGACAAAAAGTAAGAATAACCTCACTAGATTAGTTTAGTGGCTGTTGTGTTTCTTGCAGTGCAGCACACAATCTATTTCAGCCGAACAAAGATCAACTTTTCTTGATTCTCTTCATGGACAGCGCATGTGAAAGCGCCAAGAAAGACTGATTCCCGTCACAGCTGGGCAAACTCAGTGCATTTATGGAGATTATATCATGGGCTGTCTTGTCATGATGGTTGATTTTAAATGCTTAAATTTTATTTTTGTGGTACATTTGAAGCTGGCCAAGAAGCAGATTATGAGCCAGATGTCAAGAGGTCAGACTGCTGAATAGTTTAACTTTAACAGAAATCTTCTTCCTTGTCAGCTTTGATGAAGTTATGTCTGACAAAAGAGTAACTTTTCTCTTAAACTGTCTTAAACACACTCATGCACACACAAAGTGTTTCTCACTGGAGTAAAGCACTGAGGAGAGTCTGTCTGTCTTCCATCCCTCCTGTCTTTTCACTGTATCGATCTGGTCTGTTGCTGTAGTTTTTTTTTTTTTTTGCCAGAAACCTCACTCCAAATCTGATCCATAACTATCCTCCCACTGCGATCTCTCAGGCATAGAAATGTGGACAAAACACATTTCATATCGATTTACTAAGGACACATTTTTTCTTCATTACCGAATGTGTCCGTATTTAACGCTTGGCTGACAGCAAACAGATACAGAACTCGAAGCCAAGTCAACTTTTCCATTCATACGGTGAGAGGCGATGCTTTAGCTTTGATGTACAGTAGTGTCGAGTGTAATTAACACTCCACATGTGTCAGAAGTGTAGGGAGATGGCATTATGGAGCGGCGAGATAACCGAGCCTACAGGCTGTCATCTTAAAGCCATGGCTAATGCACACAGGAGGATCAAAGCTAACCCCTTCAGTAACATGAGCTATTTCCAGGGTTAGCTTCAATACTAACCTCATGGTCTGTTAGTGCAGGCCAACATGAAAGCTGTGGCTCGGGACTTAGCAGCGCTGCTAATGTGTGGGCTGTATGTACGATAAAAAAAAACCTTCTTCTGCAGAACAACATAAGGGTATTTACGGTAGCATGTCATTATACATAAAGGATGTCACGGCCTCTGTTCTGGCATATGTAGTTCCTCAGACACTAACAGGCTTATATACAAAGAGGTTTGCAGACTGTATTTCTTTGTCACTGGCCATTAGACAGGTTGGAACATATCGTAAAATCAAATCTGAAAGGTCTTAGTGGGCCCAGCTGATGCTTGAACGGATAAAAATAATAAAACAGCAAGAAGGAATTTTCTAAGAAATGTGTTTTGCTAAAACCTCGCTAAGGGAAGCCTGGAAATCTGTGTTTGTACAGAGCACAAGGGGGAATATTTATCAAACTAATATATTTTAGTTCCGGCTGCTGTGCAAGGAACAGAAAAGATAGTTAGAAAACAAAAGTTGCCCTCCTCTGCATCCACCTTATTAAATTTGACCAAATGGTTCGGTGGTTCTCCCCATTTGTTTCCCTGCCATGCTTTTGCTTCTCCACGGTTATTACAATTCAGCGGATAGATGAGATACAAATGAGATGAATGCTGGCCACCTCTGGCATTACCTGCAGGCGGTGCGTGTTTGTGTGTGTGTGGCAATGTGTGCGTCACATGCCGGTGGGGAACCAGTGAAATGAACTATCCTGCTGGCTGCACGTGTGTGTGTTGAATGTGTGAACATCAGTCTGAACACATAGACCTTCAATATTGGACTGTTTGCCGAACTGCAGACATGGAGTACACACAGACTCTAATGCAAATAACATTAAACAAAGAATAAGAGACAGTATTTTTTCTGCCACTCTTGGGCAATCCATTGGCCAAAATTTTCTTGATATTGAACCGTGGCCTGACAAATAATTAACTGTGGCTTGAATCTAAATACTGTAGCATCGTAAAGATTTATTCATTCCTCCTGAAACACACTGCAATCCTACAGCCTTCCCCTGAAGTGTGCCGCCTGAGGCAGAAACTCTAAAACTTTCATTTAGTCGTCACTCAGGGGTAGAGTTTTCATGCTGGAGTCTCCAATTCTAGAGGTCAGTCTGCATTAAAAGACATTAGAGTACCGAAAGCAGAATGGTACACTTCTAAGTTATCGCAGATGTCTCCAACACACAGGGAATTGAGTCTGACACATCGAGGAAGGAGGGAGAAAAGGTCATTAATTCGATATTCAGTCTTTTATTCCTGCATTATCCTGCAGTCTTTCCTATATGTGCTTCTCTGATGTCAGCTCCATCATACACAGTGGAGTTGATGCAGAGAAAACTCTCTTAAAATATATCACTTTTCTAAAAACCCTATATGACTGAATATGAATCGATATGAAGTATACAATAGATTACTAATGCATGAGCTGTTCTAATGTCATCTAAACTGGCATAATTATTGTTTTCCCATTATGATCATTTTTTAATTGCCATATATTTTCTGATGAATTAGCAGTAAGATTACTTAAATGGTTGGCATCTGTTTTCGCCTTTTCATTTTCAACACTTCAAATGAACTCTGTCCATTAAGCAAAAAGTAAAACGTCAGTCACCAAAGCCTGCATTTAAAGGGTCCATTATGTAGACTTGTTATGAGTGCTGATCTCTGAGGCAGGAGCTTACAGACCCAGGCGCCCACCTGGAGGCCCTCTGGCTGCCAGCCGGCTGGACGCCACTTTCCAATTATTATCCAGCTTTGTTAACACTACCTGAAATAAGCTGCACAGATGAGTGCACATACACTGTTGCACAAATAGTTATTTCTTACAGTGATTCATTAATTTTCATGGCATAGGATAGAAGGCATAATCAGCAACTCCAGTGGTGTCTCTTTCATTGGTCTCACGTTCGTGCTCTTAAAATCTGAATAATAACCTATGTTTTTATGTTAATGCATAAAAGGAGCAACCCGTGTCAGTGTTTTACAAAACGCTACAGCATAATATTATGATGGCTTTATGATAAGATAATAATAAGTGCTTCACTAAAAATCTGCTCTGTGCATGAAGCACACTCAGACAAACACATCAAGTATGATCAGAACAGCTGATTCCAGGTGCAGTCAGTCCAGTGAAAATGCCCAGCACTGATGAAGAAAACTTAAGTAAAATGGCCACTCTACAGCAGTGGGATAGATGTCTTGGTGGATAGATAAAGCATTGGAGCTTTTCCCACCTGGTGCTGTGCGGCATTACAGCATTGTTCTGCATTCACTTTTTCATCAAAGGGGGATCACGTAAACAACAAATACAGAACAGGGAGGTCCCTGCTTCCTCTGGTCAGGATCAACCATGGATTAGGCAGCAATTTCAGATAAGGTGGAGTGGTGCACTCAGCAACATTTATACCGGAGCCAAAATGGAACAAAACACCAGTTGGTGAACCTCTAACAGACCCTGCTTTATGCTCTAACTTTATCAAAAGAAATATTTTGTGTCTGCCACTCTTCAGGATACTACCAGTGGTGATAAAAAGACATGGTCTATAATATTTAAGGGTTTGATTAACACTACTGTTTTGTTAAGCAAAACAGTTTTTGCATGCAACACTGATCATGGATCGCTTAGTTAATACTCAGCTCTTGGGTTAGTGTTATGTCCAGTGGTGACAGGGAGAGGTTGCTTCTCCTCTACAAGGGGCCTCAGCTCTGTTACTGGAAGCCCAAGTATGTTGATGGAGAGGCACGTTCCCACTTGGCGAAATGATAACAAGGTTTATACCCACTGCATGAGGATAGGGTGGTCATTGATCATCTCAGCATGCTTGAATCTAATTGGCACTATTGCCAAGGATCATTGACTTCAGGGGCTGTAAATACGAGGATAGCTCAGAGGAGTCGGAGGCTCGTACACCGAAGGCCCGGTGATATTATAAATTTTAAATACATACGTAGCCATAGTTTCGACCAGCATCAACCTCAACACATGACTTATATCTCTCTGTGCAGGAGGAGCTGTGAGGCCGCGTGTTTATTTAACAGTGAGTGACTGGGGAATCTTGCCTCAGAGATATCGCTTTTCCTAAATAAATACCTGGATAGATTGAAGGTGAAGATTTAATAGGAGCATATAAAGTAGATGCCTTGACGTCGAGGAGTCAAAACAGTCCACGGAGAGCTGACAGTGCAAAAACCGTAAATGTTGAGAAAACGGTGTCGCAGAGCTCCATCATTTGTTGTCAGCGCTGTTGACTGTAATTGGTCACAATCAGCAGTGGGATCCTGTAGCCTGGAGGAAGAATGGCCTCACATTCACTCTGCCGTGCCTTCATTAACACCAGAGCACAGGAGAGTCTTCAGTCTTCAGTGACTATTCTCGACTGACCAACCTTTGGCATCCGTCCACTGGCCCTCTGGCAACGTGTCCGTCTGCAGCTTATTAGCATTTCCCTACTCCAACATAGACTGCAGAGCCACAAGATTGTACATATTAAAGCTGGACTACTTGAGAGATAGCACAGAGAGGACACGGGACTCACCTTTACCTCTGTGACACTCTGCTTGCGCTGTGGCTCCTTCACATCTTGATTATAGTTAAAATGCTTGTACAGTTTGTTTTCAGGACTCTAAAGGATTTTTAAAGTCTCCTTTATTTAATCCCCTCCTAAAACATCCTTTGATAGCAAACAATTAAAGGCGATTAAAGAGCCATTCAGTGCAGACAATTACTATCCTTTCAACCACAGACATGCTGCACAAACAACAATAGCTGGATAGATAATACCGAGGATCATCTCCCTGTCTGACTCAGAGGGAGAATTTGTGTTAAGGTCTCATAGATGCTCGATCTTTCAAAGGCTGTAAATATTCATCACCTGTGTACCTCTACGCCACCGTGACATTGAGGTACACAGGTGCAGCTCCCCAGGCAATCTTGTGCACAACAGTCGCATTTGATATCAACAGAAAGAGTCTTAAAAAGCCAGAAAAGCCAACAGGACAACATGAGAGATTTTGGGGGGGGAGTTACGTCGAGGACAGAAGTGGCTGCAGCATGTGAGTCATATGGCAAAGTGACATCCACAGAGAGTTATAATGGGGCTAATGACCATGACCAAATGACGAGGTAGGTAAAGGGATAGCTGATTTCTGTTTTCAGGAGACAAAATGTAATTTAAAGAAAGAGACAAAAACAAAAAAGTGCTTTCCAAAAGAGTTTAGGGCTCCAACAAATTAAAGCTAGAGTGAGATACGAACAAGAACAGAAGCGAAAAGCATGAAACACAAAGTGCAGTTGAGGCTAATAAGAACATCATCTGTTATGCAGGTATTTGGATTGAAAAAAAGAAAAAACACTGGACAAAATCTTGATCAGATGCGATGTGGCTCCTTCACATCTTGATTATAGTTAAAATGCTTGTACAGTTTGTTTTCAGGACTCTATGCAGCCTGTTGTCTTTATTGTGTATCCGCACTTCCTCAGTATTGGTGGAGGAGAAAATGTGGGCCTGCTTCTTCTTTGCAGACTTCAAGGGAGTCACATAAACAAAAAGGAAATGTCTTGGTTGCTGTATGTAAAGACATAGGCAATAGCAAATTAGGTGTTACATTTTCCGTGTACGGTTTAATTAATGTCATATCCATTTGCATTCATTCACCAGTAAACCATATACTTTAGAGTCAAAATGAAAGGAGACACCAGCTAGAAAGGCAGCAGGTCGTGTCCAGCGACCGCAAGGGAGCTGGAACGTGATGCAGCAACATAACAAATTTCAACCCAAGGATAGAAAATAAGTCCTTGTCAGACAGCAGCTAATGGTCTGTTTCAGAGGTCAGGGCATGTTAGTTTTTTTTTTTTTTTATAAGGGGAAATGTGTCTCTGCAGAAGAAACTGGGGATCTGAGGAAGACTGAAGGACGGAGGCCACATCAAACATGGCTTTGTTAATGAGACGTAGACAGAAGAAAGCATTAAATGTAGGGATAAAGAGGTAGGTGAACAAATACAACAATTCTTTTTTAAAGTGAGCAGCCAAGTTGAGCGTTTAAACAGCTACATTCAGTTTCTTTCAGAGAAACGGCTGATTCAAATTCCAATTAGTAAAAAGTCATAGTGCAGATGTGTGGCCCTGCAGTGTCCTGTGATAAATGCCACACTTTCTTTTATTAAAGAGCCAACACTTGAATAAGTGAACTTTTTTTAACATCCCGTTCTCAGATTTAGTTGGGACTGGGATGTAGGCAGGGATTTGTACAGCCTGTGTGTGTCCGTGTGTGTGTTTGTGTTGTTGTTGTGTGAAATCTGTCTGACTTGAGACAGTGAGTCAGTCCACAGTGCCACAGTGGAGCCAAGTCTGCTCTCTCGCTCTCTGAGCAGCTTATTATATAACAAATCTTCTGAGTTATGTCTGTAATATACAGCCATATTTCTTGCCCATTAATTCTGTCCTTTCCCCATCATCCCTTGGCTTTGTCTGCTTTTTTTTATCCCCCTCATTCCTCTTTTCTGCTCCCTCCTCTCTGTTATCCCACACTCCAGTGCCACTCAATGGCCAAACATAGTCACTCTTGGGGGAATGTTTAAAAAAGATGTTTTTTTTTTTTATTGTGAAATGTTCCTGTTTTATATGTTGCTCTCTTTCGTTTAAATCCTTCATGTACGTGAGAGGAATTGATGAGTGTATCAAACCCAAACCCAAATTTCCATTTTTTTTTTAAACAATAAAGAGGCTTCTTTCACTGAGACGGGTTTTTAAAGTCTCCTTTATTTAATCCCCTCCTAAAACATCCTTTGATAGCAAACAATTAAAGGTGATTAAAGAGCCATTCAGCGCAGACAATTACTATCCTTTCAACCACAGACATGCTGCACAAACAACAATAGCTGGATAGATAATACCGAGGATCATCTCCCTGTCTGACTCAGAGGGAGAATTTGTGTTAAGGTCTCATAGATGCTCGATCTTTCAAAGGCTGTAAATATTCATCACCTGTGTACCTCTACGCCACCGTGACATTGAGGTACACAGGTGCAGCTCCCCAGGCAATCTTGTGCACAACAGTCGCATTTGATATCAACAGAAAGAGTCTTAAAAAGCCAGAAAAGCCAACAGGACAACATGAGAGATTTTGGGGGGGGAGTTACGTCGAGGACAGAAGTGGCTGCAGCATGTGAGTCATATGGCAAAGTGACATCCACAGAGAGTTATAATGGGGCTAATGACCATGACCAAATGACGAGGTAGGTAAAGGGATAGCTGATTTCTGTTTTCAGGAGACAAAATGTAATTTAAAGAAAGAGACAAAAACAAAAAAGTGCTTTCCAAAAGAGTTTAGGGCTCCAACAAATTAAAGCTAGAGTGAGATACGAACAAGAACAGAAGCGAAAAGCATGAAACACAAAGTGCAGTTGAGGCTAATAAGAACATCATCTGTTATGCAGGTATTTGGATTGAAAAAAAGAAAAAACACTGGACAAAATCTTGATCAGATGATGGCACTGCAGGAAAAAGTTAAGTGGTCATCAACATTATTACAATATATCCAGAGGGGCACAAGGATTTGTGTGCCAGCTCTCATGGTAATTCATTGAGGAGCCGTAGAGACATTTTACCAGAAATCCAGAAATGTCAGCCTCATGTTTATGCTAGGAAAAAAAGACAGCAGATCACAAAAGTCACTACTTTTTTATTCTCTGGGGGTCTTGAATGTCTAAACATTTTTTTCCCCATCTTACTGATTCCAACAGTTTTCTGCACTCTGTTCTGTCCCCACACGCGTCCACCAAGCCTTTACTCTGTGGATCAGAAACATGAAGAGATATTGCGACTGAATATCTGGCTGATTTAACATTAACGTCGTGTAAACATTGTCTAATCTGGTCAGACTTCATTTTCCGAAGAGAGAGGCACCAGCTGTGCTTGAAACTCATCCCATCAGTCCTCTAATGGACATTAGCATCAACACACTGCGCTTTGATCTACTTACTAATCAAGATTAACTGATGATTAACTTGCTTTGAAATCATCCTCAGCCCTTTTACAGTTTGAGGGCGAGTGTGTGTGGGTTTATAGTGGAAAGAAATGAACAATGGTTCAAAGTCGACGTGTCTTTGATCTCTGTCGGCTAGGACACCAGTCGGCTGGGTCTCTCAAATTAAACTCCTTATTAGCGCTTCATATTTCAGAAAAACGTGATATCTACTTTATTCTTTTAATAATTCCTCTTTTTTTAATCACTTTTGTCTCTGTATGGGCTCTGTTGTGTTTTCAGTAAGTTGAAGAATATTACAAACTACTAAAGAAAAGTTTGCAGCATTTCAAAATAAATGTCCTTTTAAACTTTTTCCATGGAAACTCTACAGGCAAACGTTATGTGCACCAGCTTAATGAGTTATATTGTGACACAAAAGACTGAAACACTAATGACAAACCTTTTCGACAGGTCACTGGCACAAATACAGATGTATTCAATAGATTATGTATGATTTCACCAACATAAACACAAAGCAAACCACACAAAGCAAACACACATCCATTGACATCTGCCATCATGTCTTAATACAGGGAAACAGCTGCAGTACTAGTAAATGTCTGTATATAGTTGTTAATAATATTGTGAAATCGGTCATAAAAAAAAACAATTGATCGATTGTTACAGTATATGAACTGACTGGTATTTGTAAAATTAAGTTTTGCAATTGATTGCCCACAAGCAGTTAAGTAAGAAGTTACTCTGTGTGGGTCCAGTCATGTTTTTGCCCTAAAAAGGGCATTCACTCTTTTTACGAATACGACAACTTTTTACTCTTTTGTTTAGACAGAAAATAAAGGCAGTGGGCAAAAATATGTTTAAAGCCTCTTAAGCAAATAAGGAAACAGAAATGCATTAAAGAGAAAAGTGGACCAAGAAAGTTTCTGGAACACAGATGCTTTTCTGATGGATTTAAGCCATTTTTCCTTATTTCACATCTATAATCTATAAAATTGGTCTGTAATGTAGGGGGAAAAAATGCTCACCACCCACATGGTGCGCCCTGCAGTTTCAGCGATTAATTCTAAACCTGCAATCACCAGTAATAACCTGTCTCCCTCAGACCTCTTTGTATAATCTGACCTCAGCTGTTCTGACAAGACGCTGACCAAGTCCAAGCAAACAAAGAGAGATGAGAGATGAAATGATACAGGCGCATCTCTGTTCACCCCGACCCACGGCTCCCTTCTCTCCTCCACTCCCCTTGGCAACATTAAAGCAATTATGCAATTAAGTGGGAGTCGTTTCTAAGTGTTGCTGGTGCTCCTGAACATCAAATGTCACTGGGCAGCAACAGCAAATGCAAAGAAAGAAGCTAATGGAAGCAGCTTGTTTTTTCTTAGAGTACGTCATTATTCTTCCTCTTCTTTCGTTTGTTCTTAGTACAAAGCCGAGTATCCCTTTTATGAATTCTCTTTCATTCAAAGCACACTGTCTTTGATTACTCTATCTTGAGTGTAAATGCTGTCTGCTGAGCTTTTTTTCTGTTCCACGCTTTGCTGCAGTCCGGTAGGTGTGTGTTCAATAATTAATGCATTTGAATGAATTCAATTCCCCATTACCTCTGACATTTATCTCACAAATTACTTGTGTTATAACTCTATCTTCTCAAGAGTATCACTCATCGAGGCTTTGAGCCATGCAATTGTTTAATCTTATTTAATTTGTCTGAGCTGTAATTAGCACAACAATGATGGGGGGGGCCCCTGTGGTGGTATCACACACGGAGTACTGTACATTTCAGCTCCCTTCATGATCAAGAACCTCATGTAGATTTCGCAAAGCAGCTCTCACTTCTATTCAAAGTTTAAGAAATAGTGAGAAAAGATTTGATCTCGCGCCTTTAGGACCGAGGGTGATATTTGATAATTTTGCCTACTGTCGACAAATCCCATAAAAAGAAGATTTGCTAACTGCTCTCCGTATGCATGCGGAGTTGTTCGCAAGGTTTTATTCTATCTGACATGAAGTTAAATAATGTAGTACTCCCACACATCTCCGCTCCTCTCCTCCACTTAGATAAAGCAGCTCCAGACTAAACCTCTCAGCCACCATTAAGTCTCTCCCCGCCTCCCTCTGTCAGGTGGTCTGTCCTTCAGAATGAGTTTGGCTTCCTCTGCGCCACTCTCATGTTCAGGGCTGTCATGGATATCCGGTGCAAAGAGATCCCAACACTTCAGCGATCACACTACAGGGCGCCCTTCTGCTCCGTCAGGTTTACAGGTCCGAGATGAACAGGAAGGAGGAAGACAAGGGGAAAGTCACGCCTGTTTGAGGTGTCATTGCAGTGTGCACGCGTGTCTATGGCGGCAATGATGCGGCTCAGTTGGATAGTTTGGTACGTGTAAAGAACCAAGCAGGCTCATGGCACGCTGCCTGGGATGTGAATGCTGTAGTTTTTGCAGATGTGAAAGTGGCCGTATGACTGTGAAAAGTCCACCTGTTCACATGTGATGACTCTTCCAGTGGATTACACCCACAATTGAAAAGACCTCAACAGACCAATCACAAGTCTCTGCTCCAGCTTACCCGAGAGAATGCCCTTTCGTCATTGTATTAAACTGGCCTCCATTTTACTGACTTTTTGAAGTGTTTAAAATATGATGGGATGTGCATCCTTATTATAAATTATAAATTTACTTTCATGCTGTTTCTCTTCTCTCTCTCAGGTGTCAACTGTTAATTTTCAACAATGTTTCACCAAATTTTTCCTATATTGTTGTGTAAAACTGTGTTGAGGTAATTAACTAACTCTTGACATTGTGTAAAAAATTAGCAAAGAAGTGACGAGGCTGACTGTATCCTACATATATACACATATGATTAAATAGATTTTCAATAAATGTAGTTTTTGGTTAGAGGGATACAAGACAATAGCTAATCTACATCATATCACGTAGAAAACTCTGGCATAGATGAACCACTTCAGAAGCCCTTTTCGTTTAAACACGTGTAAATATTACTTATGAATTCCATTTAACTGTTTCACTTTCAGGTTCCTGGTGTCACTGTTAGACTGCCATGGCTCATGAACAGAGCTATATAATTAATGTTAATAGTAACACAGTAACTTGACGCACGCTGTGACACAATATCTGCTGCTGGTACAGTGTAGAGTGTAATTCCTTCAACATAAATGCCTTTCTTTTCTTAAACACCAGGCTGTTCAAGTTCATATCAATGGAGGTGTTGGATATTTTAAATGTGGATAAAAGTCGTTATCTTTGATTTGGCAAGAACGGGAGCTTACGGTGAATCACAACAGGTTGAAGCTAATCTTTGGTGCTGAGAAGGATTTTGCCACATTCACGTCATGGATGGAAAAAGTAGAGATGGAGAGATGCCTGTTTTAGGTTTTTGTATTCTCCTCTGAAATCTCACTGCCTTGCCTTTTTTTTTTTTTGCTTTACTCTGGATCGGACCACTGCGTGTCATCCTCTTATTCTGTTTCTTGCATAGTAATGAAGGTCGTTTCTGTGTAACTTTCTTTTCATGTAAACTTCAGTTAATCTGTCCTTTTCATCGTCTCACCGAAAGTAACTTTTCCTTCCCATCCTTCCGTTTTGTTGCACTTCAACTTGTCTCACCTCTTTTATGGCCTAACCTTCTCCGTCTTCTGTCCTCTTCTCTCCTTCCTTACCGTCTTGTTTTATCTATATCTATTGACCCTTGTGTTTCTCCGCTATACTGACTTGAGTGCAGCCAAAAGTTCTCTTTCCTTTTATATACCACACATCCACTCATCTTTAGACACACACACACACACAGATACATACAAGATCCTATTAATATAACAATGCTTCCATCACTAAAGAGGCTGCAGCGCACTGAGTGTAGCACTTTGCTCCTCGGCACTCTTAAATCATCTTCCCTCCTCGGCTCTTGTCTGTTCATCCTCCAGTTAAGTGGAGCAGCTCCAGATTGAACCCCTCAGCAACTGTCATCTCCCGCTCGCTCTACCTTCAATTTTCTGTTCATGCTGCATTAAAACACTGTTTCAAAACCATATTAACCCACACGCAAAGACCCGCGGCTACTCCGGAAAACTGTACGTCATTTGGAGTGATTTGGGTAACCGAAAGTGACGAATGCCCCCAGATTTATGTTAAAATGTGGCTCACGTGCCACTGTGTGTATACTGTTGTTGTATATTAAGTTTGCCTCCCTTGGTCTGCCTTCCACTGTTCATCCTTCCTTAATGGTGAATAAAACTGTGTCACACACCACCTCTCCATCTACTACTCACTCACTTCCCACCACGACACAAACTGTGGTAGGAGCAGGGTTTCATTAAAGCCATGTTAACCCCGAGAGAGAGAAAGAGTGCGATGTGCCAGTGACTCAAAGAGGTCATCCATCTCCTGAGTTTTCTCTCATTCTCTCTCTCTCTCCCTCCCTCCTCAGACAGATAATTCAATATGTTCGGTACAGGACAGAGAGCTGTTCCTTTGCATAATTTTATTAAGCAACATTAGCAGCGCTATCAGGGAGGTGACAGGAAGGAAATGGATTTGAATTAGAACGCGATAAAAGGAGGCATCAGCGGGAGAAAGGTGAGGCTGTGTGTGCCGCGTGGTGTCACACTAACAGCACTTGTCCTCAGCCTCTCAGACTCAGGATTTACATAACCTGCTTAAGTTCCCATTATTTCTCTTGGGGGGACCTCGTGATTGGATTTTTCCCTTCCGAACCAAACAATTTCAGAGAGGAATGATGTTATACTTCTGAAGTATTTGCTTTGTCTCACATGCCGGAAAATTGTCTCTGTTCATCAGGTTTCTTTGCACATGAGCATATCCGGTGTACGTGTACAGGTTTTAGCCTGCTTAATCTGTTTTATGAATTTAATCTCGTGGGTTCTGCCACAGTGCCAGTCCAGCGGCACGGACACGTAAGGAGCATCACCGTGCTCACCCCTGGCTGTGAAGCAAGTTTGAACATGAAACGCTATCTCCAACAGGGAAGGAGCTTATGTAGGTATGTAACCTAACGCCTGGACAGGGCCGGTATGCTCTGTTTTTCCAGAGTTGCCGCAGGTTGCACCAAGTGAGTGAGGGGATACTCCTAAACCCCCAAGCCCGCTGCCTTTTGCTGATTCTGTAGTTCTCTTAGTACAATTAATTTGTAATCTCCTTTGTGTGCTGGGGTGGTTTTGAGCCAATTGGAAAAAAAATATCTGGGATGAGTCAGCACCTCGAAGTATAAGGCCAGGGTCCTGTGCTGGAAGACGAAGAATTGCCCCCTTTGGCTCCATGTTCAAGTACCTCTGGGTCCTGTTTGTGAGTGAGTGTAAGATGGAGCACGAGACTGACAGATGGATTTGCCAGAATCCACCGCACTTGATCAAAACAAGCAGTCAGTGCCAGAAGGGATATCTGACGGAGTGTCAATCACTGCCCCTGCACGTCGCAGGCAGTGTATGACAGACTATACGGGGATCTTGGGTGGCAGCAATCGCTTCGAGGTGTCGGGTCAGGACACGCTGTAATGTTCAGGTTAGTGCACTAATAAGAGGCAGAATCCATTAATACAGTTCAAGGTGTTTATCAGCATTTTGTTTGTGTCATTGCTGCAATATAAGCACAACAATACAGACTGATTAGAGTTGATATATATGCATTGTTGATATAAATTTTTTAACCAGATAACAACTGACATACTGTTCCAGATTAGTCAGCATTGAACAGTTAACACAAAATGGGCATTAAGATATGCAACATAAGTAGGGCAAACACAAACATGAGTAAAACAACATAACTCACGGCTCTATGGACGCACACACTGCAGATCTGTACATCTATGGGGTGTTCAAGGACTTCAGCAGTGTGGGAATTAACGTGCGCAGCTAATTATCAACAATCCTTCGAAAGAAGCATGCGTAGAGGGACGACCTTTTGTACAGGCAGCGTCCATCCCCCCATGCATGCGTTAACTCCATCACATGATGGCGGACACAATCACAGAATAAACAAACAAGGAGAAAACTTCCCATCCAGCCTTGGTCAACAACAGCTTACACAACAAAAGACATGTGAGACTGTGAAGAAAAGCAAGCCAAAAAAGAAACTCTGCAGGGAGGAGAGCTTTGGAGGCGAGCCGGAGCGCATTGGAGAGAGAGAGTGGGAGGAACCTGGAAGTCGTCCTCGTTCAGAGTTTTAAGCTAAGTCCACTGTTTTCTCTGTCCTACTGACTGCAGCTTTAACATGCCAAGCAACGCTGCCAAGCTACTGTTTACACACCGTGAGCTGCAGAGAGACTAAAGCAGCTGATACAGCACGTAGCGGGTCAATCAGAGTTATGATGAGAAGGTTTATTCCCGGGTGAGTCGTTGCTCTGAGCGATATCGCTGATTGTCAAACGATCGCTCCCACAGCATCCGCCGCGGCGTACTTTGATGTTTGAGGGTAGTGGTGTTGTGACAGCGCATGCTGACTTCACATCTGTCCCGTTCCTTGCACGAGGTTAACAGAGTTACTGTTTGGTTTGTTGACAGTTTAATATGCCGAGGACTTTCTGTTCCCTCAAGCAAGTTTACGTCAATCTTGTCAGTCCAGAGCAGTAGCTCATATCTTCAAAGTCACAGGTATAGGGCACATTTTTTTCACTTTCAAGCATCAATGGACCATTAACAAAGAGAGTAATTATTTTATTGATTTTTTTGGGGGTGAAGATTTGTCGTGTAAACACCACTTACATGCATATGCACACACACAATACTGACATCATGTTATATTATAGTGTTCAGTTTCAAGCTACTTACAGTAACTCAGTTTATATTGAATTAGTTTAAATATGTAAACCTTGCATCGTTATAGATACGCTACATGTTATATAAAGTAAGGGTTGATGAACCGCAGTAAAACTAACAATGGTCATTGTACATGATTTTGAGTGAGCTTATAGCAAATCAGTTCACAAGCAGTTTGCTTGATGAAAATGATACAATCTTTTGAGCTGCCTAACATGTTATTAGCTTAATTAATTAAACCCTGTAAGAGAAGGAGGGCCTGTCTCCCACCTCATCCTTTTTAATTTTGGTCCATCCCATCCTTCGTCACGTTCTCTGGCAGCTTCAGGCAGCAGTGATGGAGTGAGTGTCTGTGTCTTATTGTTTGTCATGAAAATAGGATTTCAGCAGATGGATGGAGAGATTCTGGAGGAGAAATGTAATCTAAAGGGACCAGCACAGAATGGATGGACTGTTATGGTTGCAGACTTAGAGCATCCCAGATGGGGGAGTGGTGAGATAAATCCCCAACTTCCAACTGTGGGAGAGTAAATAGACCTAGCATCTCTTAAAACATGTAAGGGATTCAACCGCAAATTAAAAACGTACATGACACATTTATTTCTCTGGTTGCTAAGCTTCTGACTTTTCTACTTATTATGAAATCAAAATTGGACAAAATATACACCAGAGCTGTAGATGCACAAACATCTAAGCTCTTAAATTATTTTAAAACATCCACTTTTTTTAGGCTTTTTTTAGACTGTACATATATAAAACCCAAAAACAAGATCTCAAATATGTAAATACAGTTATTTAAAGTTAAATTGAAATGAAAATCCACAGTCCTCCCATCACTGATCTTTATTTGACAAACAGGTCTGCGTCTGTGCTTTTTCATTTGTCCCCTTGTGGCAGGTGTAAAAGGAAATGTGAAGTGGTTGACAATAGATATGCAGAAGGCAGTGCTGAACATGAACAGCTGAAAATGACTTTTGTGTAGAAAAGTTATGACAAAATAAACCTGTGGAGACAAAGAGAATAAGAAAAAACACTTTTTGTTGGAATGTATACAACTGTTTGTGTCATCCAGAGACATTCTGCAAAATTCAGTCTTCCTTTGAAACAAGAGGACATTGACTGCTGATTTCTAAGAGGTTTTTTAGACTTGATTTTAGTAAAAAGGAAAACTCCTTTCTTATAACCACGGTTATGTTTTCACAGATTTGCCTGTTCTACATAGACAAGTTGTTGCACTATTCAGTCCATTATGAAAGAACAACGTCTGTGTTTCCATATCTCATCAAAGTTGGCAAGTGAAATCTTATCCTGCTGGGAGAATTAGTCCTCCATTAATAAACAAGTACATGGACATTAAATCTTGGTTAAGTCTGTGATATGTTAACAAGTCAGCTTGTTGCCAAGCAGCTTATGAATGAGCAACTGATGGCGAAGTATGAATGTGGAGGCTGAATCACTTTCAATCATCAGCTGTATCTGCAGTGCATAATGTATATATGCGGTACGCACACATCCCCAAATTATTATTATGTTGTCAAGTGATCTTTGTAAGTAAAATATTACCAGATCTAACAAGAATGATTTAAAGACCATGGATGGAAAGTCACTGAATAAGGCTGAGAGATGGAGGGAACCGAGAGTGATGCTGTATCAGAGAAGTTTTACCATCATGTCTGCTGCCTAATTAATTTGTCTCCATGTTTGATCAGTGGAAACTAAAATTACATGTTTGGTTTGCTTACAGCCCGGCTGTGGGAGTTAAGGAAGTGCACGAGTGTGTGTGTGAAGTCAGAGAAGATCTATTTCCAGGTCTTGGACTGTGTAAACAGCATTACATTGACTTTCCAGTGTTTGGCTTGCAGCTTTTAACTCTTATCTCTGTGCTTTTTTGTGTCTCTCTCTCTCTTTCTCTTGAAAATCACAGTCGGTACTTAAGATATTAATTCCAGAAGCAAAAAGCAGTCAGTGAGATTTCAGACAGATGAGCTCGATGAACAGAACTAAACTCATTAAGTCAAAGTCTGCTTCTCTTCTTCCTAACATCAGTCTCTAGTCTTCCTTTTCTTTTTTCTCCCTGGCAGCTGTCTTTAATATCCAGGCTTTCGTCTCCGCATTCCCACTAATTAGTTTTAGCATCCGTTCCCCCTCTCCTCCCTCATTCTCTGCCTGATGGACTAAACTTTACAGACTCTGAGTTTCATTTCTCACATTTTTTCTTTAATCCACTCTGACATTTAATTGCTAACTCTGCCTCTCTCACCAGCCAGTCGCTATGTTTTTGTCATTTTTCTCCATCACCCTGTAATGAGATTGATGGGGAGATAAAAACAAGGTAAGGCCCTCCTGCTCTTCCCTCTGCTGACTCTTTGTACTCTGATATTACACCATCTGGGATGAATGGCAGTCAGGCAAATAAGGCCGGCAATGCAGAGGGATGTGCGTTCACTCACTTTTTTTTTTTTTCCGGTCCAGACAACCTCCTTCAGTTTTTCTTATCTATTTTCTGTCTCCCCGTGCCCATATGGGGACAGAGCGGAGCATGCTGGGATAAAAGCGCAGTAGTTAAACTCTCACAGAACTTTGAACCTGTCAGCTCAGTGCGAATGGACCTGCTCTGTGGTTATAGTAGGCGCAGTCTTGTTATGAAGCCGTGCCCTCCACGCCAGCAAATCTCTCGACACACGAGGGCTGAATCTCTGCTTTACAGGAAAGAAGGTATTTTTGGGTTTCCATCTTCACAGATTTTTCCTGAGATTTGTTTTACACTTCTTTTTTCAGCAGGTCATGGCTTGAGGCCTGCTTTCATCCAGAAGCTGAATTTTTATCTGTAAAGTGGAGATCTTACAGACTCACTGGCCCAGTATTTTATCGCTCTTAGGCCATTAATATGGTCTATTAGTCTCTTGCACTGGATACACAAATATATTACTTCAGACTAATCTATTTTGCCACATTTGTATTAGCTGTCCTCTCTGCTTATTTGCCAAATGATATTTGTGTTCTCCTCTCTGAAAAACAATAATTCAGAGTTTCAGCGTGCAGTGTAATTGCCGCGGTAAAAACGTGTAAGCGCGGTTCAATCCTGCAAATACTCACTGGGGCTGATATGAACTCATTAGGCCATGAAAGTCTCTCTCCGTTTTTTAAAGTTAATTAGATGTTCAAAATGGAGCTGCAAAGGTGAATGGGTTTGGATCCTTTAACTCAGCTTCTTCATCAGCTCCCAGCAGCCAAAGGAAACGAAACATTCACAAAGCAAAGTCAGCCAGTGAATGGGCTAAATCCCCTGACTAAATTAAATTTGTCCTTGCAACATTGTCTGACAGCCACACAGAGCTCGCAGGAGGATGGATTATGTTCCTGCTCTCCACTCTTTTTCTTCCGTTCTGTCTGCTCCCTTATAATAGGGCGACTTTGAACCCGTGTAATTAAACATTCGTCTCAACTGCCGCTGAGACATGCCCATCAATGCGCGCACACACACACACACACACACACACTCTTGCCATTAAGTTGTAACAAATAATAGCTGAAATTAATTTGATAGGGGGTTTTTTAACCTCAAAAAAGACACACTTCTTAAAAGAGTGCTTGACCAAAAATATATATTTACTAAGTCACAAGAGCCAGGAGTGTTAATGCTTCAAATCAGCTTGTTTGCACATGAATGACTTTGACTTTGTGTGAATGTGTGGGTGGTTACTCTCATGGGCGTGACTTTATCATCTGCTGCTGATAGTGCTGCTGTGCATATGTAGTTTAAAAACTTGAGTCTAGCATGATGGAAGTAAAAAAAAATAAATGATAAAGGGGAGCTTTTCTTAAGAGTTTGTATTCAAGCTGCCAAAGCACGGGGCACAAACAATAAACTGCTCGTGCTCACTAAACAATAGACACACTTACCGGGCTGGCTCCTTGTTCTGTTGCTGAATAGCTGCTCCCCCGTGAGCCAGAGTGCAGCTTCACTTCCTCTGGCAGGGCTCAAGACTGAGGGAGACTTGTGCATCTGCTGTCAGCTCTGCAACTCCCTGCCTGAACCTACAAAATCAGCAAGGTCTTTTATGTCACTTTGTAAACTAAAATAGCCTTTTATTAATGGTAGCTCACCGTTTTTAATATTGTGGTTTTTGTGTCTTATTTGTCAAGGAATGTTTTGGTCCCTTGATGGAGATATTGTTACCCTGGTTTATAACAGAACAATAAAACCTATCCAGAATAGAGAACATCTTGGTGAACACTTTAAAAGTGTTTTTTTACAAAGATAATGCACTGAACAACTGAAGGCAAGAGATTCAGGGTGATAGAAGAGGAGACACTAAATGAGGATTTTGTGAAAGAGACTGTGTTGCCACTCAGAAAGATGTATGTGACGCCGTTGATCCTTTGCATTCCCCTGACGGCAGCTGTCACGTCATCCTCATCCTTCACATCAAGGTGTCAGGAACCCCAGGCCACGCTGGTAATTTGTCTCTGAAAAAGGCTGCAGTTCACTGTTTGAGACAGGACCTGCCTAAATCATATGAGTGGGCTGTTATAAACGCATAATCCCCATGAAGTCTCACCCCCACAAAACTTTCGAATAAATCAAGTTTTCAACGTTAACGTAAAGGTCACCTCTGTTGTAATGTCACAGCTGTTAATTCACCAACTTGATGCAGTTGCATTTGATGAATAAATCCAGACAGAGTATATTAGGTGAAAGGTACGGCAGCAGAAAGCTGAAATTGGCCTCTACATTGTTTAAATGTGTCTTCTCATTCCTTTTTTCCTCCTTTTCTGTTAAACCCCGTCTTTAATCCAGCTGCAGCACAGTAGTGATGTCACCAGTTTTATAAGGACTGATTTGAGATTTGAGACCGATTTGATTTTTAAAAGTCTAGAAGGGAACTTGTGTGGTGAAAGTGTGTTTTCAAAATAGCTGAAATTGTGCTGCAGTTGGAGGCAGAAAGGAAGAACTGAATTGAATTAAATGTGATGATGCATCAGAGAGAAAAGTGTTCCTCTGTCGTCTGCTGATGTTTGTGCACACTGTACGTGCTGTATGACTCTGTATCTACCAAGCAGTCAATGAAACAATGCTTACGTGCGCAGGTCTGCGTGTGTTTGAAAAAAAAAACCACACCACTGGCCACTGGGTTTTGTCTGCTCTGTGCCCCGAGATTCTCAATCGATCTGAGACAGCAGACATGAAAGACGTGGGGAGCGAGGGAGAGTGGGGGAGACAGGTGGAAGGAGAGAGACAGGAAGCAGACAAAGAAAAGAAGGTTATTTCCAGCTATAAACCAGCTTCTCATATCTGACCTGCAGCTGATCGATATCTTCTCCTGCGAGAAGCGCACAGGCTGTCTGGCTGGCTGCTTACTATAACTTCCTCCAGGGCACTATGGAGACATATTCCCCCAAAACAAATTAAATGTGTTGATTGTAGCTGAGACATGAGGTTTGGGCTGTAAAAATACAATTCACAGACAGCCTGGAGCAACCCTAAAGAATTCAAATATCAACCTTTACTTATTAAATGGACAAGTCTGCCTTGCCCTGAGCTATAAGCTAGCTGTAAGGCTTAAAGGAGGGAATGCTGCACAGTCTGTCAATTATAACAGCAACTTAATGCACTTGGTGAATGAATGATTTCATCAGACCAAAGTGTTCACATTCATAAAAAATATCTAAATGTAACTTTTGCACATTCCTACTAGTAAAAGGCTGACCCTTTTACTATTTTAGAACTTTATTAACTTTCTCCTTGCATCGCTGTCATCCCATTTTTTTTAGTTTAGTGCATTTCTGTTCCCAAAAGGTTAAAGTGAGATAAACCCCACTTTATTAAAAGTTTCCACACCTCTGTCACCCAGAGGCAACAAAACCCTGAGTCTTAGAATAGCAGAATCAACACCATGTTGTTCTCTTCATTCAGCAATGTGCCATGAACACTAAAGCCTATATGACCTGCTCGCGCAGCTTTAGACTTGTTATAATCAGCTCATAATTAAACAGAGCAACTAGACACTCTGTCATTTTATTTCAAAACCAACCCATCCGTGGTAACATAATACCCATATGCATTTACTGACCAGTTTAACTTCACACTTCATTTATGGTTGTGTGTTTCATGGTTATGGTTTCAACCATCTCAAAATGTACAGTGTAAATATATCTATGGCAGGGCTCTAGTTAACTTCTTGCAGCGAGGATCATATCAGTGTGTATCAGTTCCTTCACTATTTGGCATACCCTTTAGTGAACAATACCTACAATCAGATAAGATGCTGGCATGGCACCTGTAGGTATGTTTTTCCTTTACTTAATTTGCTTTCTTTTGTTCTCTTGTCTCAATTTCCTTCTCTGGAAAATGATGAATTTTTTTGTTTAAAAGGGTGAGGAAGTTATCAGGATGAGATGAAACTTTTTAGAAGTAAAAGAGGGTGATTTTGTATTTCATTGTTGGCAGAGCCAAGGGTGAGCTTCGCGGTGAGGACTGGATGAAAAAAAAAAAAAGGCAAGTAAGATCTAACAATAACATTCCTCTTCTCTATCTGTCCAGGAGATGACCTATTGATTTCTCAGTTTCTCCCGTCGAGGCATCAGCGTGTCTGTTTGTATCTGCGTAATCTAATGTCTTTACGGGTAATCCCTTTTGCCGAAAGCTTTTCTGTGTGTGTGTAAGTGCGCAAAAAATGTATTACTCATAGAGCGATAAGAGGCTGGGCACTGTCCAGCTCAGTGCCCGAGGTGGAGTTTATCACTGCCTCTGAATCTGAATAGCACACAGGAGATTAGAGGAGCACAACACATCCCGACAGAGGTGTATCATGTTTGCCTCTTCCCTCTCATTTTCTCTTTAAGTCGTATGGCACTGTCAACATTTGAGCGTCTATTCGGGGATCTTTTAACTCGAACCAACAGGTTTGTATGTGCTTTCCTTTTTAAATACGAAAACAGTTCCTTTCTGCAGGTTTCCAGTGGCAGCAGCAGTATAACTTTATCAGGTTGGACATTAAATCCAGTTCTGCCATCCATCTTCAATGTCTTAAGAAAGACCTTCGATGTCAGATTTTTTAAAGTATTTTTGACCCTGCTATACTGCTATCTTTTCCTCATGATGCTGAAAATGATTTTCTCTTGCATTCCTTCTTGCAAAAATCACTGACACAAGCACATCTTTGAAATAGCCTTGGAATTCGGAGAAAGAAGCAAAGGTACACAAAATAATGAATGGAGACTCAAAACGCAATATGTTTACTTGCTTGCCTCCATCCAATACAAAAAAAGCAAAACAAGGCATTGTTAATTTCACAGTTTACTTTGTTGTGATTTATTCTCAGAATCAACACCAGATTCTGTGCCAGATTACCGAACCAGTCCTGCGGTCCTTCCACAACAGCTCAGGTCATAGACGTTTATAGAGAGATAGTCGCTCTAACACTTGCTTCACAGCAAAACCCAAAGAGAGAGATGAGTGGGTGTCAGGAGAAGAGCAATTGGATTGTGGAGACAGTGAGTAAGTAACAAGAGATGTATTTCAACACTTAAAAGCCGTAGAGGGAGAGAGGAGAGAAATGAGGAAGGAAGCACTCAGAGTGTCAGAAGAAGAAATAAAAAAAAGGAGAGTGAGAGAGATGCAGTGCAATGATCTAAGAGAAAGTGGGATAGGTAGAGCTGGCCTTTATTGACTAGCAGGGGATTAACAGCTGCAGGAGAGAGAAGTGGAGAGTGGACATGGAATATAGAGACAAATGAGTAAGTCCACAGAGGCAACAGTGGAGAGTGGCTGAAACAGACAGAGACAGAGAGAGGGATTGGTTATGGGAGGAAGAAACACTGGACGACGGGATGAAAGAGAGGAGGCAGATGAATAGAGGCAGGGTGGGAAGTTTCCTCAGGTTTGCGTTTGGAAAAGGGCAACATGCTACAGATCCACTTCTGCCTGAGGAAGAATGATATTTAGGAGGTGAAGGAAGATAATGTTTAGCCGTTGGGATCCTGATCTTTCTTTCTGCGCGCCAGACTGGCGGAAATGAAGAACACTCTGAAATGTTATCTGTCTGCGCTTGCCAAAAGGGTTGTGTCGCGCGCACACGCACATACACATGCCGGCTTTTGATTTAAGTAGAAATGTCAGTTTGGATAGCCGGCCAGATAATGTTGTTGTTTTCCTTCTCCTCAGTCCCAATCTTTTACCTGGACTTTTCAACGGATGGTGTGATGTGACATTCTCACACTATAATCATAAAATGAGTTGATTCATCCCAGTATGTATTTGGTCATGCGTACTTGTTTGTGTGTGTTTGTGTTTTTGCTTTTGCTAAAATTCTAAAACTATGGAAAAAAAATCATCATTATAGATTTCTTGTATAAAGGCAGCATTTTTCTAAACTTTGAATTTTGGACTAGCACAGCAGTGTACCCCCTTCTTCCCACACATCCTTGGGGAATATTAATACGCTATTATCCATCTGGCTTGCCAAGAATTATTGACTTTTGGTGGTCTCAGTAGGAGTAAGGGAACTTTTGCTTCTAGCTCTCTTATGACCTTCACAAAGACAGGACCTTGCCTGTCAAAAGCAGCACCTCGTTACAAAGAGAGAGAGGGATAAGGATTAAATACAAGTCAGCTTTGCTGTATTATGATGATCTAGCCAGCTTTTTTCTATTGCTCTTTCCGGGTACATTCATTTTCAGATGCGAGTAGTAGGTACCTTTTTCCTGTCCTCAGTGTGTGAAGTCTGCAGTGACACAGAGCACATCAGTGTGGAAAGTGATGGACTGACCCGAGCGTGTGTTTTACTGGTAAACATGCAGGTTTGCACTGTTGGAAATGAAAGTGGTGCCACAGTTATCCACATGCTGATCTTCATTTTCAGTTGCAGTGAGATTGATAGAAAGAGGGAATAAAGGAAGGACGAGCAGAGATGCTAAACCAAAGAGAGAAGGTGGGGGCAGAGGGGAGTGAAGAGATGAGGGTGTGCAATAACACGGGGATGAGGGGAGGATGGAGGGAGGGACGGATGTTGGGTACTCAGGGAGAGATTGATGGCGGTAGGAAGACCACTGAACAGGTTGTTGTAATGTCTGAAAGGAATAAATCATCTGACCTTGTGTGTTCTTTGATCCTGTCAGAATTAGAGCGGGAGTTAGACACGGGGTCACTGGAGAGGCCCATAGGTCAGTCAGCTGTCACACACTTAGCTACTTATCACAGACACCCGTATTCGAATTGGAAATGACATTTTTATTATTCATGCAGCTGGCAAGACCAAAGGGAGTACATGCCTGACACAAAAACAGAGAAAATGCACAAGTCTTTTGTGCGTTCAGGTTCAGGTTCAGGTTCAGCAATTCTGCTGGCCTGACATTAACAATTAGTCTGTGTGTGTGTGTGTGTGTGTGTGTGTGTG
>JBAJHX010000053.1:13903170-13922646 GCA_037176925.1 Amniataba percoides | reverse complement strand
CAGGTTCAGGTTCAGCAATTCTGCTGGCCTGACATTAACAATTAGTCTGTGTGTGTGTGTGTGTGTGTGTGTGTGTGCGGGTGTGTGCTCCTGAAAATGACCGTCCACAGTTTGTGAACACACAAGATCTATCATCAGAATATAGAGGATCAGAAGTGACTACATGTAACAGAACACGCAGTGGTATTGTTTCTTCATCTATCTTATGTTCCCAGCCTTGCTTCACTTCCTTCTTGCCTTCCTCTGTGTTTTCTTTCTCTCTCTTTACAGTAACATCGGTCATTGTTCCTGACCAGAGAAAAATGGAGAGGAGACTGACCATAAACTTCTATGCACTTCTATGACAGTTTCCTTTTGTTTCTATGGAGGTTTTTTTTTCTTTCTACATTGGCCCCGGTTTGTCTGGATGTCATTCAGAGCTGTCTGATTAAGTTGGACTGCTGTGTGATTGTCATCTCTCTGTCTGCGGAGAGCGTGCAGAGCCACCCTTTATTATTGAAATCTGGGGAACATCACAGGAACAAGTGTGTTCAGAGAGATACGACGCCTACACCAACGAGGTGGGGGTGTACATGGGATTTGTCATGATTAGCTGCAGAACAGTGTGACTGTTAATACTCTTTGTCTGATTATCTTGCTCCCTTTATGACTCACACTGCTTTTAATGTAGTTTAAAAAATTGTATTTCATAATTACTGTTCAATGACCTTTTAAAGTTTTCTAAAAATAACCTTCCAGATTTCATAAAAGAGAAAACAGCCACCTCTAACCCCATTTATAAAGTGCAGTTTTATAGTACCTGTAACATTTTTGTTTGCAACAACATTACCAGCAGCAGTGTTCCTCTTCTCCCCAGCTGAAGCATTTGGCATCTTCAAGCAAACTGCAGAATTGGGTTTGATTCCACCAAGTTAGAGGAAGTTATTTTGAGTTTAGGGACAATGACCCCTTTCTGGAGTGCTCTAAATGCTGCCAACAATAACTCATCTTGTTCTAAGTGTCATTACCGTGAGCATGTTAAGTCGCATTCCCCTCTAAATGCTTTTATCTGTCAAGACTGGCAAAAGCACAAAGACATCTTATCACTGACTTTGACCTTTTCTAAATCTTGGCAAAGCTGCGGACACACACACACACACACACACAAGGGAAACAGCTGAAAATGCTCTTATCTATCTGGTTTGAAAAAGATGACAGAGAAGCAGCAGCAGACTCTGATTCAGTTCCCCCTTACGTTTACTTTTCGCATTTTTAAAACCCACTTGTAACATAAGCTCATGCTCAGTCCATGCTTAATATCAGTTGTTTTAGTAAATGTCAGTCTACACAGACAAAATCTCTATTACAGAGGCGTAACACCTGCTAGTGCAAACTTTTACAGTAAATTTATACTCTAATAAAGAAAAGAACTAGTTGGGTGTATTGGGACGATGAATACAGCCGACATCAAAAACAGCTACTGCAGAGGTGTGTGTGAAAGTGCAGCACAGCACGGTTAACATGGGAGCAACAACTAACATTTGCAATTACGCTTATCAGCGTCACCAGCAGAGAAGCCACTGGAAGCATGTTTGTGCCGATTGCAGGGGGGCCTTGTTGTTGCAGGCGATATGTTAATGAGCACAGTATAATGTGAAGAGTTTCTATTTTTCTAAAGCTGAATGAATTGTGGTTGCACGTTGTACCTACTGGCACACACACACACACATAGATACACAGATGCACACTGTTCATGCCACCGACCCTGATGTGGGTCACCTCTTCTGTCACACTGGCTTGTGTATTAGTGTGTGAGAGGGACTTCTTGCCTTGGGGAAACTGCTGGGTGTTTCAGACATGCAGCTAAGCGTGAAAGCTGACGTGAGCGGAAGACAAATTGGAGGACCTCTGCCTATTTTAATTATTATTTAAAGATACCGGCAGCACACATTACCACCATCTCCAGTTTACTTTCTCTGCCTTTGATGAACACCTGCATCGAACTATTAAGTAGTTTCAGTTGAAAATTGAATCTACACGGCAGGCTGTGGCTGCTGAGAGGATTACTTAGACGGCTGTCAGTGGGAGGTGTACACGTGAACTGATTCTGATTCTGACAAGAGAAGATTTGACACCAGCAATTGAGGAGCTGCTCAAATCCTTTTCTTAAGTAGTAACACCTTAATATTGGTAAAACTATTAGTAAAAATTTCGTATTAAAACAAAATTAAAACAGGAATTATCAGCAAGATACACTTCAGATATGAAAAGTCATGTGACGTGTAAGACAAAAACAGTATTTGCGGAGGTGACATGGATACTTGAATAACGGATTTGTCAGTGGCAGAAAATCAAATAGCGTCTATTGTTGTAACAGAGTTGTTATTTCAATTGTTGAAAAAATGGTTGAAGGTCTGCTAGTTTCAGCGTTTGAAATGTGAGGAATTCATGTTTGTTTGCTTTCTCTGTGAAACTATTTTTTCCTTTTCTTTTCGATCTAAAATGACTTTAACTATTTTCGGTTTTATATTTAGACAAATCTGTTAATCAGGAAACTAATGGTAATATGGATCAATATGCAAATTACTGTGTTTTCCTCTCCCCTGGCATAACAGAAATACTTCAAGTAAAGTTCAAGTTCCTCAAATTGTTTTTTGAGTGTCTTAGGGAGGTTTTGACACATTAGAACACTTGTGTGATGAAAAAAAAAGAAACTTAATCATAAGCCTCGTAATAGTTCAGTTTAGAGCTGGTTTTCTTTCATTCCAAGTCTGTTGAATTATATTGCATTAGAAGAAGGCTACAGGTGTTCTTCAGTTGGAAATGTTTCCGCACCATGGACAGAGCTCATCAGCGTATGGACCTGTTGGCTCAAGACCTGGCTACATGAATAATTCATCTCACTATTGTGTGGACACCGGTAGACTACAGGATTCTGAAAGTTTTGTCACACCAAAGCCCAGAATTTGATAAATTTTTTAACGAAGTCCCCCGTTTGACAGGATGAACTGTGTGCGCTTAGATATTAATGGGGCAGTGCAGTACTGTTATTCCTGCAGGTGAAAGAAGCTAAAAGTTGGGGATGAAGGGAGCAGTCAGCTAAATAAGCTGTAGTTAATTGTGCTAAACTGCAATTCAAGCATGATTTCTTTTTTGCCAGGGACCCGCTTTATTCCTTCAGTGCCCCAAAATGGTCTCAACTGATGAATGTCTAGATGCAATGCTTAGTGCATTAAAAGCAGCCTGCAAGTATGTTGCTGTGTCGTATCTTCTTCTTCTGGGGACACCTGGAAACCTGGAAATCTCCATACAAACTAAGTCGCCGATCCCATGTGGATGCACCGTGCCATCTGTTGTACTGTAAATCAGTTGCACAGTGATCAGAAGAGAGAGAGAGAGAGGCGGTAGTGGAGGCACACAAAGAGAAGATACATTTCCTCTCTTTTCTCTAATGCTTCTCCTATACATTTAAACCTGAATTAGTGTCTCATTCCTATTTTTAGTTATTTACATTTTTCATATTTTTTTCCATGGCATTTTTGCTTTCATCGTCGTATACAGTTTACATACATTAAACCTTGTACAACATACTGTGGCAATGCTGCAGACCTAAGCCAGAATAAAGATAGATAGACAGACAGACAGACATTAGGACTTAATATGAGAAAGACAGGACTGATAAGAAAAGTTAGCTGTCACAGGCATGTTGGTTTTTAGTTCATATCTCAGAAAATGGAGGTGTTAATGCATTTTGGTTAAACAACCCTCAGCTTTGCCCCTTTGACCGTTCTCTGATAGGGCAGAGAGCACTGACAGTTTAAAACACTGTTATGTCATGATGATACTCTGTTACCTTCTATTCTGGAACTTTAGCTTTGAAGTTAAGAAATGTTCTCTCCTTAGTTATTAGATACTCCAGGTTGGTGTAAGTGATGCCAATAACTTCATTTTTCACTTTCTTTTGCCAACTAACTAATTACAGAAGATTTTTTTCTGCTACTTTGACCGCCTCTTGCTGAGCAGAGAATCTGTTCTCAGAACAGCAAGGACAGATCCTGGATTCAGAAATGTGAGTATGAAGAACAAAATGCAAACTTTTTAACTAGGACTGAGTGATAATAGCCATAGGTAAAATTGAACTTTCTATTAAGCTGATACTGATCTTTTATCATTAAGGAGTAGAGTATATCTATTAAACGGTTGTAGAAGATTGTATTTGTCTTAAGTAGGTAAAGGCAAACATTGTAATTCTTTTAAATTCATGAAAATGCAATGATTTTAGTTACCACAATGATGAAAGGTTATGAAGAAACATGCATTATTTTTACACATATCAATATGTACTTTACATAACACATATGATGACAAGTTATGATACTGCATGGACAATTATAGTTTCAGTACTATTGTGATTACTGAGGTGTGTTTTGGTAAATAGGTGCATTACAAACCATCTGAAAACTTTTAGTTTATGACCAATCAAGAGCATCCATAAGGCACTTGAATTTATACTTCATGTTACATCTGTCTTAGAAAGCATTATGTGTGATTACTTTTGTAATAATCAAGCACTATGAATATACTCATACCAAGCTACACATGTGGTCCTCATAGAAAGCTCTACTGCCACCTTTAACCTGAGAGTCGTGTATTTACTGACACACAAACACAAAGGTGCACGGGCGCATACACAGAAATTTGATTAATTTATTTTTCTATGATTTGTAATACATTTATTTTTTGGCCAAATCGCCCTGGCCAAAACTCACAAACCGGCAGCAGAGCAGCCATGCCAACCGTGAAAGCTCCTGTCAGCAAGTTGTACAGTTCCACTGTTCAAATGATCCTCTAGTGTGAGGGGTTTACAGACATATTCTTAAAGTTGCTTACTGGATCGGAGTCCCCCAGATTTCGAATTGCAAATATCAAATATTTTTGATATTTATGACTTTAAATCATGTAGTGTGAAAGGAGCAGCAGTTTGAATGTTGAGCAGAAGTCAGTGGTAGCCAGTAAGAGCAGGCTGACCAGGAAGTGTCATCAACCGCTCACGCTGCAAAAAGTAAAAGTTATGTTAATGCACTCTTCTTAGTGATGACTTAATCCACATTTTTTCTTCCCCACACACAGTTTGAAACTGTTGCATATAATGATGCTGTACCTCGACTGAATTTTCTGGTGTGTTCATTCGTACAATGAATATTTACATTTAAAAAATCAAGCAAGTCTTTCATCACATCTGTGATCTCCCATGTTTTTAAGGTTAGAAAATCCTCTAGCGTGCACCAGGTATTAGACAGGACATCACAGTTACTAATCACGTATCCAGTAGTCAGGGAGGTGATGCTTACTGTACTGAATAGTTATGACTAGAGCCAGTAATCTCTGACTCCCAGCACCTCTTCCCTCATCATAGATGTGTGTGTGTTGTGTTTTTTACTGGCACATCATGAACATTTAATGTGTACATTACACAAGAGAAAGACCAAAGACAGTAAAAATTGTTAGTGTTTCGTTCAAAAAAAGATTGCATTTCCAATTTTATGTTACAATTATTGAAATATTTGTTCCCTTTTACTGTGACAGTTATTCCTTTGTTTGCCTTCTTTCTTCTTTTTTTCAGTATATAAGAGTTTATTGGAAAAGAAACCAGGAGCTATATAGTCCAGCTAAGGTACTGACCCCATAAACTTGACTAACTCGAGCTTTCAGGTAGAGTCTTTTTATGGCTGCCTGCTGTGCTGTTAGCAGCAGAGTGAGCTGGGTCAATCTGTCACAGCTCATGTATGAGCCTAAAAATAGGTAGCATGTCCCTACCCAGAGCAGCTGGTATCGCTCTCAGCTGAGTTTTTTTTTGTGTGTGTGTGTGTGTGTGTGCAATGTAATTATAACTGTTCCTCTGAGAGAAAATGGGGTTTTTGCTCTCTTTAGAAAGGAGATACTCCAGTGTTGCGGTTGTGATTACTGTGTACTCTCTGTCTTTGAATGTACTCTTCTGAAAACACCTGATTTGTGCCAAATGGACAGCAGTCTCCTCTCCTCTCCGCTCCTCTTCCACTTTTTCAGCACCTTTTGTCAGATTCACAGTGCAGAAATTGTGTCAGAAGGCTTTTGTTGCTGAACAAGTACAACTGAATTGATCCTCCAGAGGTGGAAAAGCTCTTTTGTTGTTGTTTCTTCCTACACATCCTCCGTCACTTGTCCTATTACCATCACTCTATGTGTCTCCTTGTGCTGATAGAAAGGTCCCAATTTTCAAGTCATAATGCAAGAATGCATCATTTATGAGAGGAAATAAGATTTGGCACCTGTTTTTATATGTTGTGAGCGAACAGTGTGCCTGAAAGTGTGGTTTCCTGCTGGTTGAGTAAGTGTCTGTCTCGGCAGAATCACATCTTTTATCGTCTACTTTGCAAACTTTTGACTTTGTGTGACTCTCAGATCCTCCCGGGTTTTGTCTTGTCTAAGCTTTTTTCTCCTGAGCGCTGTCAGCTCGTCCCTCTGGGCTGTACAACCAGCCAGTCAGAACACATACACCTTCTCCCTCTCATTTGATCTTCAGTTGTTGCCGACCAGCAGAGACGCCTGCGCTCAGCATCTGCTGTATCACACTGCGCTATTTCTTTTACCGTTTCTCACTCCTCTCCCTTCTTCCCAGCCTCCTCTCTTCCCATCTCATGCCCTCCTCCTCCTTTTTTGTCCTCTTAATCTCGCTGCTCTCCTCTCGTTAGTGTCATGCCTCACTAATCACTATTGAATCAAATAGCTCTTTTCTTTCTCACCCTTCCTCTGTCCCTTCTACTCTTCTCTCATATCGCTTTTATCTTATTCTGTGCCTCCTATTGTTCTATTTCCTACCTTTTCCTCTTTCTCTTTCACTACGGTGTCAGCTGTGAAAAGCATTTACAATTTGGAGGTGCTTGGAAGAAAGAAAGGGAAGAGGAAGACTACTATTTCTGGGCTGTTTCAACCGTGTGTGTTTCTGCATCTGTCTTTCTGTAATATCTTTTTGAGCAGACCAATGGTAGAGCCTCATATCTCAACACACCCACACACAAACACACACACACAGATACACACACACAGTCAGTTTAAGCACCTGGAGGATCCTGGGGTGAAAATTTAGAGTCAGCCATACGTAATTAGAAAAATCACCTAGCCTGAGACCTTGATTACAGCTTTGATTTAATCTGTGTGTGTGTGTGTGTGTGTGTGTGTGTGTGTGTGTGTGTGTGTGTGTGTGTACCTACCTACCTACCTACCTACCTACCTAGAACCCAGGAGAAGATGGAAGAAGGGGGATTTTAAAGCATATTTAAATGAAGCTGAAGCTCTTGGTATTTTTAGCATATTTCCAAATGTGTGAGCGTTTAAAGTGTATACTCAGCACCGCCCCTGTAGACTGGAGCTACTGTGGAATCACTTACTACACACTCCTCTAAAGTGGTAATGGCTTTCGAATTCAGGCAGTCTTTCAGACCATGGAGGAATATGCAATTCAAAAGACTCCCTACAAGGGGTACTTTCATTTAATGCATACTTTAATCAGTTTCTTGAATTAGTCATTGACCAACAATCTCTAGAAAAAGTAAGTTTCTCATGTTATTCACTTTTTGCTAAATTATGTTTTATTACTAATGAGACATTTTAATTTTACTTCTAAAGCAGTTACCATAGGAAAATGGCCATCATTCACTAAAATGTGTGTAGACATGTTCCTAATCCGTGCACAAAATGAGCACACTTGCAAAATTACTATTGGATTCACAACATAAGGGAAACAGCAGATTTTGTTCTTCCCGCCATATGTATTTATGAATCTGAGTCATACTAAATTCCCATGTGGATGCCTCTATTATCATTAGCCTTCTGCCATACCCATATTTCTCTATATAAAGAAATTCAAAAGCAATCATGTTGTAGGAGAGAAGCAATTTTTTAAATCTTTTATTCTTATCATGTCATGAAAGTTTACTAAGTTTATTAATTTTACAACTTTCCCTTTAAGAAGAAGCACAAAGTGTAAATCAACGAATGAAATTATGAGTTTGAATACACAGTTGCAGATCAAATCTAACTTTGTACCTCATCATACTCTAATGTTATGCTTGTGTGTGTTGACTGCCGTGAGGTCCTCGCTTTCTGGCTCACTTAGCTACTCAAACCTTCCCACACTAGGTAAAACACACAATAGGCCCTTTGTGGTTTTAAATAATAAAGATACTGAAAAATAATACTGTTTCAGAACCAGAAACATGAGACCACAGTACTGATATAAGTATCAAAGAGCTTAGAAAGGAAACCAGAACTCTGCCATTATCTCTTGTGTATTATTGTCATGTTGTAAATATAGTGTTTTCATTGTATCACTCTTCTGTTAACCAGCTCTGATCTCCAGAAATAGTAATTCAGTCCCACAGACAATCTCCATGTCACCAGTCTGGATGCAGAATAGTCTTACAGATGGTTTATGGTTGATGTTTGCAACATGAAGCCTGTCTCTTCAGATTCACACCTCCACTGGCAACTTATAAAAAAGCTTGTTTTGGGTTTTTTTACTATTAACTTTGGAAGGCCGTCACAGCAAAACATTTTCAGTGTCAGTGAGTTTGCAGATTTCAGTATTAATATTCACTATTTTCTCACTGCTCGCCCTAACCTTTTTAATCAGACGTAATGGACACTCCCTCCCTTAAATGGCACTCTATGATGTGGTAACATCTGGCTGGATGTCGTGTTCCTGGCTGACCTTCCCAACCTCTGTTTTTATGTGTGTGTGTGTGTGTGTGTGGAGGGGAGAGAGAGATAGCTGCTGATAACTGATCTGGACTTGAAACAGATGGTGTTTGATCCCCTGGTTGTATAAACTGTTTTGATGTCACTCACATAGAAATGTATCAGAAAGAAGTCACAGTTTAAAGGTCATTAAATAAATGTGGCCCTGCTTGGAGCTATTATAGCCGTCACCCATTCATTCAATTTTGTTTAATAAAAGGGCCTTGAAATGAACTGAAAAAGATTTAGCTTTAATCATCCCTCCCGTTCATACTGGTTATTAAGAGATGCCTCCCTTATGTGCTTTTATCAGAAGAGATGGGGGACAAAATCCCATCTTTGCTTTGTGCAAAGGACTTAATATGAAGCTTTGATAGTCTGTAAGTCAAATTAAGGACATATCCCAAACTTACTGTCATTTTACTACGAATTCCCTTTTTGTGTTTCCCTGGAGAGAGTTCCTTTGAAGAAATGGGGCAGAGAGAAAACACAAGATGGATATTTGTAATACAAAGGCTGTAGGTTTGAAAGGTATCCGCTTAATTTTAACTGAGCCTTGAAGTTGCGTCAGATATTCTTTGTATTTTTCCAATCACTCACATGAAATTCACCTTGGGACCAGTGTGAACAGGAAGAAAGGTTACAGCAAAACCTGTTTCAGAGTTTATATGGGCACCTAACTATTGTTTTAAGAAAGACTTTACCAATTGTGAAGAGAGAATATTTCATTGGTTTTGGTATTGGTTTACTATTATTTTTGTGTTTATGTGTGCATTCCACATGTTTACGTATGCGGAAATGCACAGTGTAAAGAATTACTGCTTGCAAGAGGTTGTGTTAGAAAATGTGTCTTCAGTGCCGTTCTTCCTCACATCTGGGATGATAGACTCTGGAAATGGAGATAATGTAAGGTGGTGGATGTAGATGAGGTGGGGTGAAGGGATCCATTGATTCAACTTAAAGGCACTAATTCAGCAAATCAGCATAAAAAACTTTGCCAAGAAAAGAGATGTTTTACGTGTGTGTGTGTGTGTGTGTGTGTGTGTGTGTGTGTGTGTGTGTGTGTGTGTGTGCATGGATGTGAATGAGCTAGAGACTGGAAGGCAGAAGATAATTAATGAGGCCGGAAAACATGTCTCTCGCCAAACAAAGGTAGAGACTGCAGATACCTGACACTGCAGTTTTAGTGTGTGTGTGTGTGTGTGTGTGTGTGTGTGTGTGTGTGCATGCTATAGTGGTAAATGGCTGTAGCTCTCAGTGGTGTGGGGAGCAGCTCAAAGAAGATAAAATATTTAAAGGGACAGCAGATTTTCTTTCTGTGTGTCTCTGTTTGTTTGTGAAAGTAGTTTAATGGTAAGTAAACCTCCATGAAAGCAGCACAGCTTCCTCCTCACCACTTGTATGTATAACTAAAATAAATAGTTTTCTGGTGCGCGTAGCAGCTTTCTTTGTGTGCATCTGCATTTGTATCTACATCCGATTCCTCTCCTCTTTAGAGGGAACCTTTGGCTCATTCTGTTCCCCTTGACATCCCATTGATTCTCCTAATCAATAGGAGCACTAGAAGCATCTCATAGATTTTTTCTTTTTATCCGAGAGAAGTGGCACTTCGCAGTGCTTTTAGGCAGTGTACACCTTTAATTGCTGCTTTCTTCATTTTCCCGTTGGACTTTGAAAAACACACTCTGTAAATATGCTCTTAGGTTAATTATATCAACCTGCATAAATGTTTTTTTTTCTTTTTCTTTTGTATGTACTGGCATGTAAAAGCTTGTGTGTTTTTGGTTCTGTTAGCTCACCTGTAGTCTGGAGGGGAAGCGTTTCACTTCCTGTGGCACAGGATATCCATCACCTTGTCATGATGATGCGAAAGGTCATCTAGTCGACCAGGTGGGCGGGGTCACCACTGTCACTCTGCCTTCTATTGGGCAGCTGGCCAGTGGTTTGATTGATGGACAGCAGCGGCCGAGAGTTGCCTCTACCTTGCAGATTGATGAATGGTTTATTTTTTTTTGCAAGGACACGCAAGAGACGGATTTGTTTGCAAAATGGGCAAAGCTCTATCTTTGTGTGTGTGAAGTGTGTGCTCCCTTTGGTTTGATTGCCTTTTAACCTTATTTAATACTTATTTTATATGCAAAGATATGTGTTTTCACAGAATTCATTTCCAAAGAGTAAAGCTCCCTTAATGAATAATGTGTTTTTATGATTTTTGTAAAGGGTAATGTTTAATTCTTTTAACTGCTCTGTGTCAGATATTTTGTTACAGTATACTGTGAATGTGGATGATACTCCATTCGTTCAGGAGCTGTTGGCTGTTGCATTGCCTCTGGTGTGTTGCAGACTTGTACTGGTGCACTTAATCGAGTCCTCAATCAATTTCATTGAATAATCATCAATTGTCAGTTCATTTTAATTACTGTGAATTGATCAAATGTAACATGTCAAATGTGCATCCCTGCAGTATGAGCACACTCACTGCCTTGGACTCTACATGTGAGGACACGAGCCAGTTTCTCTGTCCAATCACAGTGTGCTTATTCTGTTTGATTCTACAAGTGTGCCTTGATTCTCTGGGCCAGCCAGTCACCAGAGCATTATGTTTAGTAAAATGTCCATAGTGTATGATGCAGCTCATTAAAGTTAGCGTTCTCATAAAACCTGAAATGGAAAACAGTTTTAGATTAGAGCAATGAATGCTCTTCAATAATGCTCTCCCATTGAAAGAGGCAAATCCTTTTTCAGAAACACTGAACTATAATACTAAACAACCTTGTGCACTGGAAGAGAGGTAGTTGTTTTTTTTTTTTTAAATAAACATACACAAGCCAAAATTTATGCAGGTATATTATAATTTATGTGTAACCGCATCACTTTATCTTAACTCAGAAGTGATCTTGATTGCTTTTTTTGTGGTATTAACAGCACCTTATGATCTTCCTCAGCATTAAGCACTCAAAAATGATCAAAGCATCAACTGGGGAAGCTGCACTGGTTGGCAGGAGAGTTATTTAGGGGATCATCCACATCTGATTCCAAAGACCCTTCTAAAAGACAGACATTGCTTTCAGCTATTTGTTACCATGACTGTGGTTTCACACCTGAGGAAGCTCTGCGAAGATCAGAACTAGTAACTAAGATCACTGTTGTTTTGCGATCATGCTGTCACACATGCTTCAAACATCACTTCCTGTTGGAAGATTATCTGGACTTGGAAAGAGGCACAGTGAAGCTTGAAGGCCACACTAAATAGCCCCGCTAATTTTGCTGTCCATTGGAGGACTTTGTTTGAGTGTAGGCAGTGACAGCACCATTATTTCGATCATCCATTAGCAGCAAGCCAAGTCATTAGTGCTAGAAATAAGTCCTGCTGCACAGACAAATAAACAAGGTGCGGATATCGTGTCTTAAACAGAATGCCAATCATCAGCCATGTGAAGTTTGTAATGAACAGTAATCAAACTGTGAGGGGGAGAGAGACGAATGTCCGTGGTCTCTTCTGTGTGTGTTCCAGCGGCATCATTTCCACGGAGGATTCAATTAATTACATTTTTGAGAGAAAAAACTTGTTTGTAGTTTCCCTCCTGTGTTTCACCTCTGTAGAGTACATCTTGCACTTCATTGCATCTGTCAGGATGTCTAGTTTGTAATTTTTTTCTCAACTTTTTCTCTGCAATTCATTTGTCTGCCTTTTGGTTTTCTGTGGAGAGAAGAATATGAATAGATGGGGGCAAATTCACATGGTCAGCAGGCTTTTCACTGCCCAACACACTGGGAGAAAGCTCACCTTGATTATGTTTTATTTTGAGGTTTTAGTTTTGTCCACTCCAAAAGGAACTTGTTAAAATGTTTTCAGCAGAAAAAATTACATTAGATGTAGGGTACTTCATGGTAAGACTATACCATTTATCAAGAGGCAGTCATGACTGAATGCTGCTCTCAAAGCAACAAATCTCGACAACCGTTGAAAAAGAGAAAACTATTATTTAGGGTTCAATAGACTTGTGATTGTTTTATTCAGTAATGTTCACCTAAATTTGAAATCTATTATCTAATATGTGTTGTTTTATATCCATGGAAAGAGTGTGATAAAAAAAGAAAAAGAAAAAAAAGAACAGGCACATTTGACTTGTTTACTCTTCATTCTCTGCTTTTAGCATCTTGTTAATTAGGTTTACTGGGCTGTAGATGATGGAAAATAAACTCTGTTGAACATAGTAGTCATAGTAATACCACAAACAACAAGATGAAACAAGTTCACAAATGTTACAGAAAAAGCTCTTTCATCCTTGAAATGCATAGAAACTTAGAGATGACAGCTCAAGTATGAAAGGTCTGTAGTGTCAGTCTGGGTGGAGGCAGCCTGTTGGATTTCTGTCAGATTAGTTTAAGATAACAGCAGTGCAGAAAACTTCATGATAGAAGACACAGGTGGCAATAGCCAAGTAGCTTCCCCACAGAAACAGGTAATACCAGGCCACCTGCTTCTAGTATGAATCAATGCTCGCTTTCCACTATACAAGCAGATCCTCATTAATTGCAGAGGGGGCCTATTTTACATATTTCTGTTGCTTAAATCAAAAGAAACAAGCTGCTTTAACATTTCCTACCTCTTAACCTGGCCCGTTTACATTATGTAATTAGCATTGCATGATGTGTTTAGTGCATGTTCATAGACACATAACAACAATGTACTCTGTGTGCAAAACACAGTCAGCTCCCACACACGGGTACATGTGGGGGCCACTTGCATTCAGGCAGGCTCAGACACACAAGTGGAGTTTTGAATGGCTGTGTAATTGCATTTTCAAACTCGAGCTTACGGTTCTGCCAAGCATTCAGGTTCGCAATCCAAATATACACACATGCATCAAAATTTATGACTGAGTCCTGAATTGGTTAAGAGACTGTAGACCCTTCATCCCAGACCCTCATCTTCCTCCTCAACAATACGGCACTTAACCAGTTTAAACTGCAAAGGTCTCAACTCTAAGCAGAAGAGGGAGTTTCAACTAAGGCTGGGAGACTGGGGGTCTGTTAGTATGTGTGTGTGTGTGGGCTGTCAGATAGTGCAGCATACTGATAAGCAGGGAAGAGCCTATTAGTTGTTTGGCCTGCGGCCTGAATGTTACTGGTGATTTTTCCCCGTCTATGATCAGAAACATTGTTATTGTTTCTGAGTCAGTGGGATATGAGATGTATCCTTCATGTAGTTGTGTTGCATTTATTTAGGATAAATTTGTTCCTAATAACACATGCATGTGTGTGTTCATTTAGCTACAATGATGACTCTCTGTGTGTGTCTATGTTTAATAACAGACCTACAAAACTACACCTATTGCATTCTTGCTAAGAGATAGATGACACAGTTTATAACAGTCTCACAGGGATGGAAAGACTGCAGGAAGTGACTGTAATGGGCCAAAAAACAGACTAGGACATAACCACCACAAAACAATCATTTGTAAAGAAGATATGTTAGTTATTGGGCTTAAGATGTGCCTAAATGCTATGTTATCTATGTTTTGTATCTACTTATCTACCTATCATTGTGTTTAAAATGAAGACATGCAACGTATGAGCTTCAAAGTATTTCCCAAAATATTTGAAGCATACCTTTCTACCAGAAAAAAAAAATGTTTTTCCGGCTGAGGTAATATTTGAAGCAGTTCATTGAAATGTTTCATTTTGTGTTGATTTGGGCAGTCCCTGTGGATAAAGTAAAATTTCACCTTGGTTACATGTTCCCTCTACTTCACTCCCCACAGCAAGGAGACGTCACCAGCTCCAGAGACGGACCTTCAGTGAGCAGCTGAAGCACCTCGAATTCAGCCAGAGCAAACCACAGCACTGTTTTGTCTCTGAAACAGTCTCCTAGCTGTTAATCTCATTTGCTTATGAAGGTCATAGCGAAGCATTAGGATCAAACTGAGACTGTCTCATGACCAGTTTAAAATTCTGTAGAGATGATTTAACATTCGAATTCAAAACAAATGTTTTTATCATGAGAGGACTTTATACAGCACTGCTATATTATACAGCAGTTGAAACTTGTTTTGAATGCAGTTGTTTTTTTTTTTTAAAGTTCAACACAGGAACTTTGTTTTTGGTGACTTTAAGTTTTGCTCTCAATTAGAAAAGCATGATTATGGTCTGTATGTACATGATGTAAGGTGACTGACTGCAGAGATATTTAAGACAAATATACAGGACAAATAAGATGTCTTTTGCCATACAAAGAACACAAAACCTTTAATAGTTGGCAAATGTTGGAGACAACAAAAATGTGACTTTGAAAGACAAACACACACGGTGCAGTTTGTCTAATTAGTTTTCATTGTAAGGAAAATTGCATTTCCACACTAGAGCATAGCGTTTCTACATTTTCTCCTTGCTCTTTATAGTTTTGTGCTTTTAAGACTGTGGTTCTTTTTTCCACTAAATGGCTGAAATGGCTGAGAGCCAATTTAGACCTTTTCTTTCACTTTACTCTTTCTCTTCCTTTAATTTAGTATTTACCTGTGTCACAGTCACTATGCAGTAATCATACACATACACATGCTGGTATGTATTAATGTTGACATTAATGTGTTTTCAATTTTAAGAACGTAATTTCGTCAGTATGTACATACTATAATACTAAAACAGAATCAGTGATGAAACAGGAGTGCTGTACTTTTTCTGAGCTCAACACACTTACAGTTTCTCCAGATGTACAGAAGATCTACACATACTTTGAAAGAGATCTGAAAGAGTTTGAAGCCTAGTTTTGTGTGACCTGTTTACTGATAACATTGAGAAAAAAGGAATCTATTTTAATCTGGCCTAAATGTGTTTCCCTAGTTTATCGTTATTCATGTGTTTTCTTTTAGAAGTACAAACTAGACTCCGGGAGAATAATTTTAAATAAAATTCACCTTTGAACCCAGATAATGGCCGACATTTACAAATCTTGAAGCTGCTCTGATGCCTGTCAAAATCCCAGATTACAATTTTTCAGCTGGCTCAAATGCAGCGTCAGGAGCGGAGCAGTATTTACGGTGTCAAATTAAGAGCACGCAATGTCAAAATCAGCACCATGTATTTCAGTTGCTGAGCTTTTTCCATCATAGCAGCTGGTTTCCTTGTTCCCTGGTATTTGTTAACAATCCAATGACCTGTCATCTTCCTGCAGGCTTTAGAGCACCGCTTTCCCTCCTCAGTCCTGCTCTGTCTGATAGATTAGTGACAAACCAGCTTCACAGAGACTGCTGTAAAACAGCCAACTGGCTCACACCAACCTGCTCAAATTAGACTCATAAGACCACAGACCTCACTGGTGAACCCATAGATGGTTTTAAAAGCACACACCGGGGCATTTGTGAAGATCAAGTTATTACAGCATGCATGAAAACAGTATTTCCTGTCAAAAAAAGTTGATTATAGATGGTTGTATTTGCTGTTTTGTCAACAGTAAACTGTGATAGTTTCACCACACATAGCCTACACCACCATAGTGCATGAGACTGGTGGAGTCCCAGTGTGGTTGAGGTGTGGTTTTTCTTTTTTTTTTGTTCTGTCCCGTGTTATGTAGCTCAGTAGCTAAAGCTAAATAGATGACTGTTGCTCTATTTGTCCTGATTATTAAACTGGATGTTTGTGGTCTATTTGGTTCAAACATCTGTTAATGACAGTTCATAGATAGATGTCATTTTGAATGTAACAATGACAGAAGAAGTCTTGAGAAAATAGGCATGATACTACTGTCAGACCAATATGAAATAAGAAACCTGAATTTGATTTGGTTTGATTGGTTGATTAAAGTTGACAAGTAGATGCTTTAAAGTTGGTCTGATAGTTGTCCTGGTAGTTTGGATTCAGACACAGTCATTCAATTCACCATAATGCACTCCATTCACTGGAGCACAAGTTGAGTTTATTGAATTTACATCTATCATTATAGGGTAAAATACCAGAGGTGCTGCCGGTGCTTGTTGAGTCAGAAGAGGATAGATATGGCTGAGAGAAGCATTGATTTTCCCCGTGTCTACTCAAGAAATTCTCCAATTTAATTTAATTGCTTCAAAACCTCAGACTGTTTTGCTGCCATTAATATCAGTAAATCAGTGTGATTGTGTTACCACTGACAACAGGATGATGTGGTGGTTAGAGAGACTATCGTGACTGCAGAGGATCACCAATTCTATACCTACTACAATCAATATATCATCCCTACTGCAGAGCGTCCCCTCATCCAACATCCCCACAGCACATAAACTGTTTGCTGCAAACAAAGTATTACAGGCTCACTAACATAGTTCAATGTGTTTTTTAATTGTGCTTAACGTATTTACTGCGTCTCATTACCCATTAGGAAAAGAGTAATGGATTGTGAGAGTAAAGAAGACAAAGGACTGATGAAGATTGTATTGTTGACGCAGAACAGTGCTGTTTAAAAATGAGTGTCTCAAAAATAGTGTCTCAATTTTGGTCTTTGATACAGATGACACTGTCAGGTTGTATGAGAGTGTGTTGCAGTAATAGAACTAAATGTTCACATCCACACACACCAGTATATCTGTTCATAGGTAGAAGAGTTGGTTTTCAGACAGTAACTGCAGTCCGCATCAGTGGTATGGATGCTTTTTGACTCAAGCAGTGAGACTGTCTTTGTCAGTTTTCACTACCTATTCTCAAGAAACTGACAGGTATGTCAAGTAATTGTCACAATTTTAATTAGATTTCATTACAATCAAAAGCTGCAAAGCCGAATCCAAAATCTCCATTACATTTCACAGCAAGTGACGGGGACTCTCTAAATTAATTCAGTCCAGGTTTTTTTATTGTGTAAATTTGTAATTAGGTACTAAAGTTTAACGATAACCAGATTATTCTTAAATTACCTTGCGACAGCTCGTCATGATTTTTTTTTTATCTCAACACACACTGGCAGCATGTGACACGCATGAAAGCTCATTGTTTTCATGTCAGCTGCGTCACAGCACTGGCAGTTTCTCTTTACGTTGTGGTTCAATTATCACAAGCTTCACAGCAGTACTAGCTATTAATAGGCTAAACATACCTTGGTACCTGCTCATGAAAATAAAAGATTCAGCCTGTACGTTCAGCCCTCGAGTACTCATCACTCGAGTGGGTAGCTTCAACCAGCTCCAATCCACTCCGGCACCCATCCCATGTAAACCACTAAGCCTAGACAATGGGCTCAGTGCCAGTCTCAGTTCATTTAGGTTTAACAAGTAGACACAGACCGAAACTGAGCCAAAATTCTTCAGGGATGACCATTATCATTCATTGTCCATCACATTGTCAACAAAAACACTTGTGCTTTCAGCAGCATGCCAGTCTCCTGTGTTCTTCTTCTCTGCATCTCCCCTGGTTTAATGATTTAAAGTGTTGTCTAAGTCTTGAAAAGATCTGTTAGTTGGAAAGTTTTATAAAGTTTGAGGTAGCCTCTTTGAATGTAAAGAGCAAAGGATAAAAAAAAAAAAAAGCTAGGCTGAGAGTTTCAGTTGTTCAAAGGTTAATGTTACAGCACAGAGTTGCATAATGGAATAAAATATGTAGTGTCTTCATACTACATACAAAAAACAAACAAAAAGATAATTATGCTTAATTATAATATCATTATAATTATGCTTGGGGGGTAAATTTAGAAATATCACAGCATGAGGAAGGTAGCTGCTCTGGAGTCTGGTGGAAAGGCAGTGGATTCTTCTGTGTTTTTTGCTAGATGGTTGCAGTTATAACTGCGCGCTGGCATCTCACCTCCTCAACATCACTGATGCTCGGTAGATGGAAACCAACAACGTTCTGCACGCTTTTAACCACTCGCTGCAGAGCCCTTCTGGCCCAGGCTGTGCACATCCCATGCCATTATGTAAGGTTTCTAGTCAGGATGCTTTCTGTTGCTCCACAGTAAAAGTTCACAACAACATGGAACTGTGCTGCATTAAGTTTCCTCAAGAAATAAAGCCATTTCTGAGCGTTCTTTATTAGGGTTACCCTAATAAAACAAGGCCTACCGTGGCACTTTCCAGATAGACATCTGTTATAATCAATCTCAAGGTGCTTTGCTGGCAGCAAACATACAACCTAGTAACAGAGGACATGACGGTCATAAAGAAGCTGCTCTATTTTTGTTCTCGTGTGCAGGTGGTCTGAGTTCTTTATGACATCACAAACATAATTTTGCTGAGTAACCGTTCCCATAGTAACAGCAATTCATGACCATTTGGTGTGGTGGACAAGGTGTCCCTTGGTTCAGACATCCCACTGAGAAAGCTACATCCCAAGAGGGCTTGTTAGCATCTCAGTGGTGTTGGTATTAGAGTGACAGTAACAGTGATCCTCAGTGGACATAATGAATGTTTAAACTGGTGGATCAACTGGTGGAAAATGAGGCTGGTGATACAGTGGTCTGCTGAATCTGCTGGTGTCCTTCTCTTAAGCTTTATGAATAAATCAACATACAGACTGTAAGCATCTCTCTGACTTTTGGAGAATCACTGCTAGCTGTTAACATAGCTGCTGTCTTGGAATTTTACAATTAATGTGGTTTTGTACCCTACCAGGTTTTTGAGCTATAGTCCATCCTTTCCATAAATATCATGTGCACACACACAATACATCCACCTTACATGCACGCACACACACACACACACACACACACACAAACACGCACACACACACACACACACACACACACACACACACACACACACA
>JBAJHX010000053.1:13874416-13888844 GCA_037176925.1 Amniataba percoides | reverse complement strand
AAGAGCTGTACCAATCCCAGTATTTGCTGTGGTTAGCTATGACATTAACATAACCAAGAATTATGGCTAAAACTACAGTTATAAGGCTCAGATTGAAACAAAGTGGAATTGTCCTTCAAATGCAAATAATACTAGATATTTCTGCTTTGCAGGCCTATGTAAATATTTACAGATGAAAAGTTTAATACATAAGCAAAAAACAAACATTCAGGGCACTCAGGGGATTTGCTGCTTATGATGGCTTATATTAGTCAATGTTAGCATTAGTCAGGTCAGTATCCTCTGAGGTTTTTCTGTTTATTGTGGCTAACCTGATAAAATATTAAGAAACTTTTAAAGGATATTGCTGTTACTGACATCACACAGCATTTCAGTGAGTTCACGACTCTTCTCAATTTGTGGTATGTTACTAAAAGTTTTAGCATTCAGCAGGATCCCACAATTATGACTTCTGTTTGGCAAAAGTTACATAGTAATGAGGCCGGTGACACAGACAGGCTAGTAACAGACTTTCTTTCCTTGTGTGGATTGGAGTTGTGGATGAGATGTCGAAGAGGCAGACTCCGTTTTGACACCTTGAACAGTTTTAGAACTGCTGCACAGAAACTTTGAAATGTTAAACAGTTTGCATTCATATACAGTTTCTGTCTTATGCTTCATTATGCCACTGCTAAATATCATTGTGTTGCCATGGCAATGGTCTGCTGGCCAGCACATTTGATTTGACATTCAGCTGAGGGTGCCTGTGGCAACTACAGCTGGTTGTTGTGTGTCTGTGTTTCTGCGTGTGAGTATGTGTGTGATTGCGTTTGAGAGTGTGTGGGTTTGACAGTCTGTTAATGAATGTAATACTTCACACTTAGGGACAGGGCAGCTCTGACAAACCTGCCTCTACCCACGAGCGTACAGAAAGAGAGAGAGAGAGATTGAGCGTTGGATAGGCGTTGCAGCTTCAGTGCTTATGTGAGAAACTGATGTCAGATAAGGTTTTAAACCTCAGACGTGACACTGTTATCACAAGATTGATCTTGAAGACTGACTAGCTCACAACCTGGGCAGACGATCACTGTCACTGAGCTTCCCAAGGAAGGTCATACTTTTCAAACTTTGGGGATTTTTGCAACTTAGTACATAATCTATTTGATTGAAATATTACATTCCTACTCTCATTCCCATGTTGGTGTAAACTGGGCCAGCAATATGCTCCATCCAGCCATGGATCACACAAACACTAATTACAATATGCCTATTTATGCACAGGGCTAACACACACACACACACACACACACACACACACACACACACACACACACACACACACACACACACACACACACACACCTACAATAAAACACACAAGTGGTTGCCCTTGCTCTCTGACCATCAGGTGTGACTGACTGTAACAATCTCAGGCTGGAGCCGCTGCCTTGTAGTCATTAAAATGTCAGCCGTGGCCTGACATTTACTTCATTTCCCATTTACGTGAACGAGGAAAACAGAATCATTCTCAAACAAGCTCACACTCTCAGCTCAAAGACAGAAATGCAAGGAGACATAAAAAAAACCCTTTCTCGGCCCACTGTGAGGTCCCATGTCATATGGACTGGAGCGTGCCACTTACAGTGTCCTCTTGGTTTGCACAACCCTCTCCCTAAGTCAGACCATGATTTATTCATTTGTTTTTTATTTGTTTTCATTGTCTGCAATATTTGCTGCCCCATCCCATGTGTAATGGTTGGAGGGTTGCCCAGAGCAGGAAGGAAGAATCCTTGGGTGCAGATAAGAGTTGAGCTGTCAGCAAGGCAAATTTGATTCTTCGGGTCTTGTCTATCGGCATGCCTAACAGATTTGTGAGGTTGTGATTGTAATGCATTATCTGGTGAAGGAAGTCAAAGGGAGGATTACAAATGGCAGCCAGTGCCCCATTATCACAGCCGGTCCAGAGGAGCACAGGAGAGTCAAACTGGCAAACAGACACACAACCAGAATGCACAGTACGCAGAAATTTGCACATAGAGAGAGTGGTGAAAGAAAGACATGCCTGACTGCAGTCAAGGCTGTACCTGAATGATGTTTTTCAGAGTTGGCACTAACCGTTGTGTCCCCTGTATGTTACTTTCTTACTGTTATGTGTGTGCTTCATGCTTTCCTTCAATTATCAGTATTTTTAATTTTTTATCAACACTGTCTTCTCAACACACCTTACCTACAAAAATGTAGAAATATATTATTCATTCCCTTGCCTGCCTCGGTTCATGTTTTACCTGTAAGACTTGTGTTTTAATGCCTTTGTTCACCGTCTCTGATGCAAAAACATCAGATTTCCACACAGTCAGAGAAATGGAAAGTGTCTTTGGTTGTAGTTCAGTTATAACATCCTATCTCACCAAGGAGCATCTGTCCTGCCGGGCTGCTGACAGCCGATCACTCAGTGAGCTGTGGAGGAGATTGTACTAGCGTCTGGTACGGATTGATTAGAAGGACTGATTACAGTCTCGGAGGTTTCTGCACTATAGTTAACTTGAGTGGGACTGTTCTTTAAGATGACCACTGGATGATGTTGCTTCTGTTAAATACAGCTGTTTTACCATGATGCCACTGGGTGTTTTGGGTTTTCACAACAAGACACCCTCAGCCAGGGCAGGCCCACTACAGGTTCTCAGAACAGGCTGTGTGTCTTATGGTTATTCTCTAGATGTTAGTCAACCCAGATTGACAACCCAGATAGTGTCTCTTCTTTTTAGCCACAGCCAGTGATGTCTTCATTTAGCTGCATTGGCCAGTTCTTTCATCGTGTTTCCTATGGGCTTGCCTTTGATTTCTACTTCCCTTGAGGTGGGACTGGCTACAAAACCCCTGAATCCCACCTCGCCTGGATGCAGTTTTGCATTCCAGCCTCACTTTTCTGCTTCTGCTGCAAAGTTGGAGTATCTCAGACTTTTCCTTTTATACAGTATACCTCATCCAGAATATCTTCCTAGGGAACTGTCTGTTCAGTGATGAGGACAAGCTGCCAGGAGCTGGACCACAGGACCAGGTCTGGTTAGGTTGGTTATTCAATTTCAGCTAGGAAGATGAATTTCTCAGCACCTATCTGCATCCAGTGGGCATGAGTCAGGAGGTGAAAGGTGAGCCATCCATTTCTCTCCCTCCCAGATGAAAGATGATTCTTTTGAGAATGTTATCTAGGCGTTGGACGTATGTTATATGTGGCTCGAATAATAAAGCTTAATGTATTTGACTACATGCTCCACAACTCTCTTTAGTTTGTGAAGTAGTTTAGCCAACTTCACCTGCATTCATCATCATTTGGCAACAAGATTCAATATATAAAGGTTTCAGCCTTCCAGGTTGTTGCTCCTGCATGGCTCTGTGCACAGTGACACAGGGAAAAAAAATTTTAACTGACAAAATTTGACATGGGATCTACTCGACTAGTGAATCAAGTCAGTCTGCTTTTAGGGGGCCTTTTGCAGTTAGTTAGCTGTCCATCATAGTGGCGCTACCATTTGTTCTTGGTTACTAATGATCTCCTTGGCAGTCAGGGCACACTCTCATTCAGAATGTGTTGGTTGCTGTCAGACAAAACTGGTTTTGTTTGGCAGGTTAGCAGCAGTTTCTACATTCAGGCATCACTTACATTGTCATCCTAAGCAGCCAACGTGGCAGGAGCACCACTATTGTTATTGTGTGCAACAATCCAATTGTACATGAAATGATGTAGCTTTTTATGACAGCCTGCATTGACTCCAGGTGTTTTACATAGTTTAAATCTTAATTGCACATTGCTCTCTGTTCTCCTCAATAGAGTTTTTTTAAGAATCACATGGTATATTTTGCTCATTTATATATTTTGCTGGTTATTTGTGCATTTTTGTTGTTTTATGGTGTTTTTTGTAACCCTTTTTAAACTCACTATGCATGAGAAGTAATCTATATATCACAATGTTATATCCAATGTAAGAAAAATAATCACTCATCAATCAGTCATTACCCAATGCATTGAAATATGTTCCATTGTTATACATGAGATCAGGTAAAACTCTAGACACATCTAAAGCAAATCTTTTTAGTTTCTTACTACTTTCAGCTTGGAATCATTAAGTCTGACAACACAATTTTGGAAATTAATCACGTGATATGATAATATTAACGCAATATTATGTCACTGTCTATAAACAACAACATTCAATCATCAATATCTGGATCTTTAATAACTGAAATATTACAGTCAAATACCTTTGTACTTTTATCAGTGTACTCAAAGAAGTATCCATCTCTGCAGTTGGATAGTCATTTCCTAGTTAAACCACGCCCTCATGCATGCCCTTTTTACTTCCTTTGAGAAGTGTTGACATAATATTTAGACTCTTCCATGAGAAGTTAAGAAAGAGAGAGCTTAAAAGAAAGAGAGAAACTAAGCACAGAAATATAAAAACAGAAAGTAAGCTCAGTCTAAATCAGACTGAATGCGGCGAGGACAAATGTGTTGCATGTTTGTAATATTGAGACAGTCTGTCCTTCAGGCTTTACTCTTGTCTCCTTCTCTGAGTTTGTTTCATAAACAGTGACTCAATATCAACACACACAACCTCGGCCTCAGTGATCATGATTATTACCCTGCTTCATGGAGACATGCACTTCCTTTGACCTATCAGTATCGCATAAACAAGCCGGAGCCAAACATGAGCTCCCACATCACATTACCCTGCCACACATGCAAGCAGCAGTGTGGAGCCTACTGACGTGCACACACACACACACATAGACACACACACAGAAACAATGGAGAGAAAAAGAAGCAATAAGGCATTGTGATTTGAGCAAGCAGACTGCTCAAGGGAGATAAAGTCAATTAAATTCTAATCAAACCAAAAGCATGCCATGCATTTGATTATGTGAAAGTAGAGAGGGTCGTGTGTGTGAGTGTAACTGAATGGGGTCAGTGCGAAGAAATGGCGCACATGTTACAGAAAATGCAGTGAACCTCCAGATGCAATTTGTGCTGCCATGACCACACAATTTAGAACAGAAACAGAGTCAACAACAAACAAGCCCAGTCCAGAATGAAGCTGTGAAGCAATGCAGACTCTGGTGTACTCACAATGCAGAACCAGCCATGTTGGGAGGTTAACATTACACAAACTGGTACATGAAACAAAGAAAAGTAGTTGGACAGACTGATCTTGCTTATTATTAATAGTACTCCTCAGAAATCCTGCTGAAAGAAAAGAAACAGAGCAGAAGTTGTGATCAACACAGATATTTTGCAGTTATATGGAGTGAGTTTGGAGGCCAGCCCTAAAGCTCTGCACTATCTCTGGAGGAAACAGAGAGCCTGCAGCCAGAATGGCTTCCCAGTCACACTGTTGTGCTTTAATTAACACAGGGCTGAGTTGAAGCAGAGTGTCTAGCGGTGTTAAACTCCAGCAGCAAAAGGGGCTTTACATCCGTGCCAGAGAATCAATCTTATGACCCAATGGCATTGTGTTTTTCTGCTGCTCATTAGCGTGATGTTAATAAAGGATGCCCTACAGATTTTGGCAGCCAGACAACAGAGAAACGATGCACAGACACCAATATGTTTAATGAAAAAGTTTAAGCAATAGCCAATAAATATATGACATCTCAGTAAAGTCTGTTCTTCTCCCTAAACACAGAGATATATTTTGAGATAAACTTTTACAAAACTGCATTCAATTTTTATAATGTTACCAGAAATGGTCTCTGTTTCATGGCAGGTGGCTCACCTCCACTATAAAACACAGTAGGAAACCTTTTAATTTAATCTAAAAACCAAAGTCATATCAGCCTCCATTTATGATAAAGGCAGGCATCTTCTCAGCAGGTAGTTGCTATTCCAGTGTAGAAAGCAGATGCCACTCGATGTGTAGAAAAGAGAGGGAATCATCCCTTGATCTTTGCAGTATTTTACCACAGCCCCATGCTTCCTCAAAGATTGGATGGAAAATAACCTAGAAAAGATGTTCAACTCTACTTAAAAAACTTCTAAAGGAGCTTGAAATATGAACAGAAGTTACTACAAATGCAAAACCAGACCAGCAGCAGATGAGCAGTCCATGACATGATTATCAGTAGTTTGTATTCAGTCATTGAATTTTATCATCGTCATTGAACTAAAGGTAAAAGTAACTCCTTAACCTTGTCACTTGTCAGTAAGCCGTTGTTTTGCTGTGAAGTCAGTGTGCTCTCTCTCTGGGATTTGGAGTATAGCAGATATCAAAGGTGACTGTGTGATAGGAAATACATAACCCATCTACTCACAGCCATGCACGAGTGCACAAACTCACAATCACACAAACACACGCGCGCACACGCACACACACACACACACACACACACACACACACACACACACAGTCTAAAGCACTCAGAGTTAATCCTGCCATGGGCATCAGTCTTCAGTTCTCATACCACACACAGAATCACTGGTTCAGCCCGTGTCTTTTTATTAATCTTTTAAACACCCAAACCAATCACCACATCCACACAACCTTGACGGTTCTCCTGCTTTATAGAACAGCCCCTGCTTGACTTTTCACACATTCTGGGTAGTGGTCTGGTTCATGACTGGACAGTCCTGTTTCCTTCCCTCTGACCTTGCGTGGTTGAAATACATGCCTGATTTTGTAGTCAAACACACTCTCTCTTCAGCGGTGGATGCTGTTTGATTTTGTGGTTTGACTGTACCAGGTTGGCCTTCAGTGGTGTGCACTTCATTGCTGATCTGACACGTTATTTACTCTTAAGCATATCTTTTAGCTGCATTAGTTTCAAGTGTCATTGCTTGTTAATTTGATTAATACATTTATTATTAGAAGATTACATTTTCAAATTAGTGTTAAAGTCATGTAATTATCCTTTGACTGCTCAGTAGAAAACAGATCCATTCGCTCTACAGAGAGAGCCAGTCGTGTTCCTGGGTGAAATATGGAAAAAAGCGGCTGCCAAACAACACTGTGGCATACTGTATAGAAATATGTATCTGATGCATTGGAGACAACTTTAAAACCATGGTTTTGTTTTGAAAGAAAACCATCTGTTGGCAAGGGACCAGACATCTCTTGTGTCTCTGATATGAATGATTAGTGATATGAGGCTGATCTGAGTCCTGTGCTCTCCTTGGCAAAGAACAGCCATTTGTAACTAAACAAAGGCTGTTTCCACTGATACTACACATTAGATGACTTGACTGGTTTTGGTTTTTAATGAAGATACTACCATATCTAGAGATATATAAGTCCCCTTGAATTATGTAGGAGCCTTTGTATAGTACGAACAATACTGTACGTAGATGGAGGGATTTGTGCTATTTTTCAGCATCTGGTTGGAGATTAATACTATGCTTGAGGGAATCTGTTGAAACAGCTGGCAGATCCCAACCATTGGATGACAATTTATCGATTAAAGCATTGCTGTGGATTTGGTCCAGTTTATTTTGCAGCTGGGTGTCTGAAAGAAACTATTGATTAGAGAACACAGTGCTGGAGCAGCAATTTATGAGATGCTCAAGACCAATAATGTGGCATCCGTGTATGAAAACTGCTTATGCTCTTCATGTTTGCTTTAATACGCTTGATATCAGTTTGCATCATGAAGGTTAGTACTTCAGGAAAGACGATGACGTACATGAGAGAAAGACACCCATGTCTTTTGCATAAATGTGATGACTGTGTAAAACTTTCTACTCATCTAGCAATCACAACTGTCCACACTCTCCCTTATAAGGTTCAGAGGTTACCAAATCTGTGATCATCACCGTTCAACAATGCCCACTTTACCTTGATGCATTATGAATAAAAGAAATTACACTTGCTTTTAGTGAGGGTGCCCATTTACAAAGCACTACAAAATGCAAGCAAGTGCTGATATTAAAACCCACGCTCTTATTCTTTAATCAAATTGATAGCGTGTTTATCATACCCAGTCCTTGAATCCATCAGCGTGCATATTCCAATGTGTTTTGTGGACTCTGGAAAGAGCAGAGGTAGCTACATTCAGTACTTAATTTACTGGATATTAAATTGGTTAGTTTATTGGTTTATTTTTCTAGAGGGCCTCTTTGTGCTTTCACCCCTCCATCGTTCTTCTCTCATCCCTCAGTCCAGGGCCTCTTGTATAAACAGTCTAGTCCATTCTCAGAGCTGAGAGGAGATTTTATCTCGCCCTGATCTGTTTGTTTTTCTCTCTCTCTGCATCTCTTGTTTTTTTTTGTAGACTTCTAGGTAAAGGAAAAGAAACATCTTTTTAATTTGTTCATCAAAGCCTGAAAGTGAGGCTAGTTTTTCTAGTAACAGTCAGTAATGTATCTCTTAGGGAAAGGTTGCTGAAGGTTTGGTGTATTTAATTTTAAACAGGGTTATTTGCTGTTAGGACAAAACACACACCAGTCAGCAATGAGAAATCATGACACAAGCATATACCCTCTCACTTCTACCCTTACGGAGGCCTGTTACTGGCTACATTTTGTCTTAGCCTAAGGGTTAATACCTGAAAAATGGGGACTGGCCAAAGTCAGAGCACCAAAAATATCATCACTCTGAAGGTCAAAAACAAAACCAACTAAAGCTGCTTCTCATAGAGATAGAAGTACAAGAATTCACATACACCCAGTGTCAAAAAAACATCCCACTGACCTACGTCCTCCTCTGTAGCAATTAATTAAAGGCCACCTTCTTTCTGAGAGGGCTTGTTGGCATAGTGGTCTGTTCTCTCACACTGTCTTTGTTACCAAATCAGTGCTGGCCTCTGTCCAGCATTACAGGACCCAGGAACAGTGTCTTATCTTAAACTCGTTTTTTTTTTTTTTGTCCGAGGGCACATCAGGTGTAAAATAAATAAATAAATAAATACCTGACTGCAGTCTCCAGAGAGGAAGGAGTGTTCACACTTAACCTTTGTTGTAATGAGATTTTTAGGTTGTGCTGTAATGTTATTTTCTGCCCAGAGCTCAGTTAGAAGTGTCTCTGCAACTAAAAAAAAAAAAAAGGAAGATTGGATTATTGTGGAGCTGAAATGAGGGTTGCTGACACCTTGAGTCAGGGATGAAACACGTGTATTTGGACATCAAGCGCTACTACCGCTAATGAGCGTTGTCTTTGCTGCTTTACATTATCATTCAGTGACTATGTTGACTCTTTCTGTGACAGTGCCTGCTTCTGTGTTTGCCATTATTTACATAAAACCTGCCATTAGAAAAATCCAATGCATATGAAATGTGTGATTCAGCCACAATAATTACAGAACCGGGTCTGCTGTGAGCCGCTTAATGTCAGGAACACAATACAGCAGAAGAAATAATGAAAAAAATAGAAATTACTGGTATTTGGTTGATCTTTTCTTTAGAGTTGTGGCCTTGTGGAGCTGAGCAAATAACTCCCATCAAGTGGACTACATGTAGTTGTCTTTTCTCCTGTCATTGATGTGGCTCTTATTGTCATATTACAATGCACTATAACTCATATAGAAATATCTTCTGTTATTCCTTTTTGGCCTTCCTAAATGTGACCAGTATATTTGTAACCTTTACAACATGCACATATTTCCCCCCCACCACAATCTTCCCATTAAAATCTCCTGGACTGCTGTTGGATGTTGACCAAGGCTTCACCTGTGCCTCAGATTTCATGATTAGTTGTTAGGGTTAGGGTGCCAGTTGGTAAGATCTCAATCATCAGTAGATTAACACTAAATGATCTATTTCATCTTGGTAGTAGGCTGAAATCACAGTCTCACATGTGCTTGAAAAACACATTTTCTCATTAAATTTAATGACTACATAGAACTAATTTGCAGATAGACACATGGGTAACAAGTGGCATAGCATAATATTGAAAATGTTTTACGTGCATAACAGCATTCTGTATGCTATATACCTCAGTTATGTGTTCAAAGGCCAAACACACTCTATGAAAATGTGTCTTTTCTATGAGGATGTTTTGATGCACTGGGGTCACTGTCATGTTTTTAAAGCATAGAATACATTTTACTTATACATAATGTTACTAAAGCAACACCCAATGTAACCCCAACCCTAAGAATTACCAATAGCAATCCAGAGCTTTTCATCATAGCAGTCCGTGCACTCACATATAAGGATAACACTCTCTAAGCCAGTGTCACTGACATGCCTTTTCCTTGATCAGCTGTGTCATTCTATGTCTTTTCACAGTCTTTTTTCGTCTTTTTACAAAAAAAAAAAACATCTGGTGAAGACTCATCACACTCTTTTCACACAAATATCCTTTAGACTTTTTTTTATTTTTCAGCTTTATTCTCATTTATCGGCAACAGGGCCTCATTTTATTCAAACCCTGAGCAGAATTATAAGCCCCTCCTGGAAATCTATTACCTGGAATCTGCTATGCTACCACTATTTGTCAATGCCAATGGGACAATGTCATATATTGTAATGTTTTTTAATGAAAGCCCGTGAAGATCTCAGCATTATAATTGAGTTCTAGATTTAAATGGATCAAACACTCCTCTGTCTTAGTTATTATTCCTCAGAGCCACTTCTCTCATCTCCTCTAACCTTCCCTCCCACCCCTATCAACTCTCATGACCTCTCCTGTTCTTCCTCTCTGCTTATCAGTGTCACTGCATCTCTCTTCTCTCCCCACTTTTGTGGCTCAGTCATGCGGCCATTTCTCCCCTCAGCCCTCCTTTTATATTTCTGATTTTTCTTTGCTTTCTTTAGTTACCATATGTATGCAGGCATTATTCATTCTGTGGCAGGAGGGAGACATTTTGCATTCAGAATCTCTCTGGATTATTTTGATACGTTTATACGGCCTCTGGGACCGTGCACGTGTGCATTGCTAAAGGCTCACTTACTCATCTCAGATCACCTTTAAACATGTCTCTCTCTCCTCCTCTCATCCTTGAAATGAAATTTGACATTTTGCATTGCCACCGTCTGGAAAATGTGACGCGTTTTGCTTGTGTGAAGTTTTAACTTCCTTCAGTCTGCACAGTTTGTCACGTAGAGAAAAGAAATGACCAAGCGTTCCCTCCCAATGGATCTGTTGCTGTGAATGTACATAAATAAGCTTTGACAACTTTATTGTGTGTGTGTGGGTTTCATTTTCTTTCTGTCACCTCCCAACGTTTTTTCCATCTTTATTCTGCAATAGTAATCTATTTTTTAGAGTCCCTGCGTGAAACCCAATACCTAGTGGCCAGAAATAGACACTGTACCAGCTTGAGTGATACAAAGCTCTGATGTAGGAATATTATGCGTGTGCGATCTTTTTTGATGGTGCGGTGCTTATCTTTTTTTATTTATTCAACCAGGTTGTAACTTAAAGCAGCAATTTGAAACTGTGTGATCAGGTCAACTAGCTGACGTCCTCATAAGGGAGAGTGTGGTACCACCTGTGGCCAAATTACTTGATCTGTATATAAGGAAATGGCTGTATTGCACATGAATTAGCAGTGGTTCTTTTTTTTTTCTAAATTCATGAAAGTGTAGTGTACACTACTGTCTTAATACGTTGTACATTGGCTTCCTGTCTTGTAAGATGATAATACATCTTCCCTTTTGTTACACTCTAGGTTTTGTGCTTTGTAACACCTCCGTTCAACCCCGACTTACTTACTGCTACTGTCTCTTTCTATGACTTCTGCCACCTTCTGTTCTCTGCTCCCTCCATCTCAAGGTGGGTGTGTGCTGTTAGTCTCATGTGAAATGACATAACGCTCAGAGTCAATGAGCTGCTGTGATCTCTGCCACCTTGAATGCCAGCCAGCTGTGTCTCTCGATGCCACAGTGATGGCATCACCACGGAGACTGATGTGGAAGGAAATAGCACTGATGTTCCCGAAATAAGTCATCATTAAGTTTCCTACATGATAGAAGATTTCATATATTTCATTACTTTGTTCTGTCAGCTCTTTACTTTTTGTTGTGCTTTCAGAAGATCTACTTAATGCTGAAAATACGTGGCTCGAGATAAAGGTTTTAATTTCATCATGTTTTACTATATTAAACCTGGTGTTGAGAGGACCTGTATGAAGGTGCACTGTCTTCCTCACAGCATTCATTCGTGGCAACCACACCGCCATCTGCACCAGTCACAAGCAGCCAACCAGACAGTTACTGATGAGTGTTATAGCAATGTACTGTCATTGTAGCAATATGGGGATATCTACAAACAAATATATCCAAGGTTTCATGTCTAGATAAACAAACCTCATTTATGTGATTGTAATTACAGTGGCTTATTTTACCCCTGTGTCTTCATATATTACTTACTACAGTTAATGTGTTGACATCATCAGAAAACAATAACTGTAATCAAGTTTTGCCTAATGTGTCTATGTTGTCAAATATTTTTAAGCCAAGTAAGCAGTGATAGAAGGGGAAGTCCTGTGTTGTCAAAGTTGCATCCTTATCATGGATTGTGCTTTTAAAGCTACATTAAGCAGCACTGGTTTTTTATTGTGTCTGCCCTCTAGTGGTAAAAAAAGGCTTTTATCATAGATTGTGTGACTCTGTGGGTTAACAATGAAAGAGACCACAGAAGCTAAAATTCTTGTTGAGAAGACAGAGTTTATTTCCACCATCATCCGAACAGAAAATGAACCCCACTTAGACTTTGGTCTTGTAGCATGATGTTGCAGACAAATTATTACTGAATGGAGTAGCAGAGCTTTGATTATGCACATACATGAAGAACCTTATCAGTGACTGAATCTAGTTGTATCGCGGTCATTGCTGTTGCTATTACTCAGTCTCCCCCACTGTTTCTCTCTCCATGTGAAGCTCTGCCCAGGAAAGGCAGCCCTGACCATAAACACAGACGAGCAGCTGGTGCTCATGGGAAAAACAGGCTGTGCTCTAACAACTACTCTTCAAAGACGAGATGTCCATACTTCTTCTTCTTCTTCTTTAATTCTTTTGTTTTAAAAATTCTTATCCTTTGGTGTCATTACTTTATTTTCTAGTTTTTTCTCTAAGAAATGTTACATGTTTAAGAAAGTGTTTGTGTGTGTGTGTATGTGTGTAAAGTTGACATTTCATTTAACCTTCTTCCTCTTCCCTTCTGTGTTGTTCTGCTTTCAATGTCCCTCCATGTGTCACCTTCACCGTGACAAACGATAAAAGAACCACGGTCAAAGGACAATGCTACCTCCTTTATTACACACACTGTTCTTTACCTCCCAGTAAGGATAATGTTCGCTGCTCTGTCCTGTTTTTACATGGAATGAACAAGAGTTAAAACCATCTTTCACCAATGCAAAATGAATCCACAATAAGAGTGTGTGCATGTCCACAGTGACTGGGAGAGGTCATTTATCTCCAGTTTTTGCCTCTCTTACCTTTCCTCTTTCTTGACAGATAACTCAATATGTCATGAAACTGTGCTGTTCCTCTGTTCACAGATTTCATGAAGCTATATTTGCAAGCATTAAAAAAGAAGTGAAGGAGTACAATTACATACAATTAGGGTTTGAATCTCATGTTTTATCTAAAAGTACTGTTTGGAGAAAGCAAATTCTTTGTGAAAGATGTTTGTATGTACTTACACTTGTCAGCAGCTCCTCGCAGCCAGAATTTACATAACCCATCTCTTTTTTCATTAATCCTCTTGCAGGGATCTTGTTATTGGATTTTGTTTTTCTCTAACTAGTCCAAACAATTTCTTACCCCTCACTTAGCTAAAATGAGTTTTATACTGTTAAATTACATTCTGAAGAAGTCCATCTTGCTTTTTGCATTGCATTAGGTTACATTAGGACACATTTCTGTGTCTAATGATGTATAGCTCCATGGCTGCCTAATAGGCACTCGTGTCCATTGAAGATAAATGACAAATCCTGATTCAGCAAAACTTTACCTTGGTTTGCTCTGTGGAGACTCAATCTATGTCTCAATCATGGATAGACTGCTTTTTTCCTTTACTATTTATGTGTAAATATGTGCACTGGCATAGTTTAATAGGTGATAGTATATTTATACAATAGTGTATTATTCTGTGCAATATTCTTCATGTGCAGTATCTGTTTTTTAAAATAGTTTATCATCAATGCAAATGTCTCAGACATGGCTCATTCTCTTATACAGAAGAGATTAACTATAATGTAGACAAGGACTTGCGGTTCTTTGTGTATTTTCTCTCTTTCTCCTGCGTCGGATTCTGTGAAAGCTCCCTTAAAGAGCAACTGTATCATCATGTGTCTGACTATATTTTTGAGTATTAAGTGTTGTTAAGTTTGATAATGTGATCATTAAGATTTATTGCCTGAGGTTTCATGACAGAATGACGCACTATGCTATCTGCTACTGAGACACAGCTTTTGAAGCTTTAGCTAGCCAGTTAATCAGTTAGTTTGTGTGTGTGTGTGTGTGTGTGTGTGTGTGTGTGTGTGTGTGTGTGTGTGTGTGTGTGTGTGTGTGTGTGTG
>JBAJHX010000053.1:13841702-13874316 GCA_037176925.1 Amniataba percoides | reverse complement strand
GTGTGTGTGTGTGTGTGTGTGTGTGTGTGTGTGTGTGTGTGTGTGTGTGTGTGTGTGTGTGTGTGTGTGTGATACATAATCATGTATTAGGATCAACAAGCTTAGTGATTAAACTGGGTGATAGCATAGGATCCAACACACACCATCCATGAATATTCTGTGTGTGTCTGTGTGTGTGTGTGTGTGTGTGTGTCAAAGTTGCTGAGTGATGCTAAAATGATGTATTCATGAATATTAATGTGTCCTTGATTTCATAGATGACAAAAGCTTCCTATCTTTTTGAAGCATCCCTCTCTGTTGTGATGTGAATGTACTTGTACTCATCTACTATATGTATGTATGTATGTAGGCCTGTGTATGCGTCAACCTTCAGATGCACGGACAGATAGTCCGTGCATCTGATCGTTGAGCACTGATCCATTTTCAGAAAACATCTGAAACTCAGACATCAGTGCAGCAGAACTGGTGCATGTCTCTAGAAATTCAAAATTTATTAAAGAAGTTTAAGAAGCTCTGAGAAACTTCGGAGAGAAAGGACAACTTTCTCAATCAGAACTTAAATTGTTCTGTTAGAAATGTTCACTGTCACAGTGCGTAGGTTTAGCCTGTATTTCAGCTTGAGTATAGTGTCAGCAACATCAGCGATACATCAATCAGCAAATATTGACCCCATCACCTTGTACCTATCTGAAAGTTCAGATTTGGTACTTTCTAATTAATATTTTGTAATTGACCATTTTGGTATGGGTTGTTTTCTGTCTATATTAGAGTTGGGTTTCAGGTAGCTAAGTCTACATTGAATGCAACCAACATACGAGATCTGTGCCTGTGCGTATGTATGAGAAAGGAGAAGAAATATCTATTGTGTTTCCTTTGGTTTGGTTCTTGCCGTTCCCTATTGATCTGCATTAACAAATACTGCAAGGCAGAGAGGTGAGGAGACAGAGGGAAGAAACGAAAGGCAGGAGGGTAATTCCCAGCCATGATCCCGTGTTTGATATCTGACTTGTGGCTCGGATCGATAGTGTGTGTTTAATGAGAACCACACATCCTTCCTGTCTGGCTGTTTACCACAGCTTCCTCCTGGGTTCATGTGAAGCCCTGAAACAAGAAGAAATGCCTCCAGACGCGCAAACAGCTTCACTACACAGTCTGCATAAAGCCCTCTGCTCTTTCTAAATGTGTGCGTCCTCCTCCCTCTTCTCTACCCCCCTCATCATCTTCTTCAATCTATTTAGTTACGGTTACTTTATTTAAATTAAAACACAGCTAAAAGGGAGTGGATGAGGGACTGAAATTTACTAGCTGGTCAGAGACACAATGCTACTGTTAGTATGCGTCGATGTGAGGTTCACTTTCTACCAGTGAGATGCAGCTTGTGTAGATGTTTTTATGGCAATTATGTGCTTTTGTAACTAATACAGCGTAATTAAGAAACACGTTTTCTGCTTCTGCTGGCCAGTTATTGAAAGGTAAGACTCACTGTGCTTTGTCAAAATAAGCGTAACTGGGATTAGATACTCAGCACTTCTCTGTGTGCCCACCGTTGTTTAAATCTCACAATCCCCATTCTCCTCTCTCTCTAACTATTGTTGATCTATCCATCTGAATTGTCATCCTTCCCCCGCTTTCCTCTCCTCCATTTTTATATTTGATGGTGACACCTCTGCATAAAGGGCAGATAGATGACCTACACGCCTTGTCTGCAAGAGATGAATTACTCACCTTAACCATTTTCGCTTTTGTCCTGTTTTATGAAAGCTCTTCACACACAGTACTATCAGCATGGCACAGCCTTCGGTTTACCCCAGGAAGACATATTTAACCATATCCTATTTGAACTGCTAGCAATGACCTGTCTAATTTGATTGGTTCTCACAAGCGGAAAAAGAGAGATGCAACATGCTTTACTCCAACAACACAAACATGGCTGTGATTTTCCAACACAAGACAATCATTGTGCGCAATGATACACAAAACAAGAATGTCACAGTTAACCATAAAGTTAAAATCAACAACAATCAAAACAGTCTGGACAATATAAGCCTAAGTATAATTTCCATGGCTGTATTGGGTTTGTTTACTGTGGCCTGCAAGTTAGTTTTACAACTTGATTGCACTGCACTTGTCATTTTTTTACCAAACAAAATTAAAGTATCCTTATTAATAATGTTCAGTCATTTATGTCTTTAATGTTAAAAATACTAAACTCTCAAATATTTCTATAAGCCACAAAGATGTAATATGTGTCGTTGTCCACATCTTGAGCATTTTCACCACTGATATAGTGCAGTTTGTGCCTTTTTCAACTAGTGTGTTTTTTTGCACTTTAAATTGATAGTCATCTCAAAGAATGCAGGATCAGCCACAGTCCAGTCCCCTCAGGGCTGCTTGGCACAGTTTCTCATTCAGGACGACTTCAGCAGGGTGAATGCTTCCTCTCACAGGGGCCCTCTATTGAAGGTCTCTCTTAACCACGAGGCCCCTTGTGCTCTGAATGTACAAGTGTTCTCCGTGTATTCCCTGTGGAACAACTTTGATGTCAGCTGTGCGTCTGACTCTGACATCTTTAAGCCGGCCTGACCCTGCCGCGCTGCTGAAAGAAAGCGTTAACGGGACATGTTGTCTCAGCGTATCTTGTCCCTTTGTGTGCGAGCCTCCCAGTGTGCAAATGTTTTCTGCTCCAGCTTTCTGACTCACTGCCCAGCAAAAGGACTTCAATCACAGGCAGCAGTGCCGTTCCTGTCCAAAACAATTTGGGTCACGCCAAGTGAAACAGAAAAGAGGGTTCCTTCGAGACTCGTCGTGGGCCACAGTGCAAAGTCTAAAGAGAGTGGAGTGGCAAAGATGGAGAGAGGAAGGAGTCGGAGCAGCGGGAGGATCAGAGGGGGAAAGAGTAGAGCGAGTGTCAGAATGAACAAATTAAGTTTGTGTCCAAACAGAAAGTCTGTCAAAGGGAGAAAATGGAAAGGGAGTGAAAGGGAATTTTAAAATGAGCAAGACATGTTCCTCGGTATTTGAGGAGAAAATGAGTATGGTATGAGTTTCATGTTTTGAGGTAAATGGTTTTTGTTGAGCAGCAGAGGGTAGAGTTGGCTATTATCAGTGCCCTGCTTGTATCACATCACATTTCTGATTGTTATATTTGAAGAAAATAGGAAATGTTTAATAATAAAACTACTTTAATTCATCCATTTGTTTGTTTCTGTGTGCATGAGAAAGAGATGTCTGATCCTCACCTGTTGTGTGCATGTTTATTTCACCTCTGACAGACAGATGCACACACACACACACACACACACACACACACACACACACACACACACACACACACAAAACACACACGTCACGTCTCCCTTCCTGGAGTGTCTCCTGTGTTTTCTTCACATGCTGCCATCTCTGTTTATCAATTAGTGCTGCCGATCAAAGGGGAGACTCTCACATACGCACACACACACAAACCAGATATGCAGGTCAGATTTAATTATCAGATTGTGTTCCTATGGTAACAGTTAAGACTTTGCCAGTTTGAGTGTTTTCAGTTACACATAAAGAGAGCTTGATGAAAAAGTGGAAGGAAGTGAAAGGAAAAGTAATTAATGTGTGTCTGTGTGTCTACATGTAGATCCTGAGGCCAGCAGAGACTTGAAACGACAGCTTTGGGAGGCGGGGTCACCTTATATTAAATTACCATAATGAGTGCATACACTTTATTTTGCATTACTGCCCTCTACTGTTCATTCCCTGTCTATTTCACACTTACCGAGTGTGGTGATGAAAAATCAGTTTTTCGAGGGAGGGGAGGGCAAAAAAGTAATTTTGACAGAAACACATTTTTGAATTGGGGAAGAAACAACATTCATTTGAATGTGCAACCAGAAAAGATCTGGGGGTGGAGGTGATGATGGAAAAATGGGATGTAATACGTGTGTGCGTGTGACTGCTTGCCTAACAGAGATGTGTGTGTGTGTGTGTCTTTTTCTCTGTACTCCTTTTTTTCTATAGAGAAACCATGTTGGAAAGGATGGCTATCAGTCTATGCTCATTTCAGTTGGAGATATGCAACGTTAACATTAACATACTTAACATTAACATAAATACAACATTAACAACTGTCCTGTGTCACTGCTGATTCATCTATATTTTTATTTCACGTTTGAACACCATAAATGCAAAAGAATGACAAAGGAAAATGTTATACTGAGCTCTTTTGTCTCTATTTTTGCAAATCATAAATACATGGCACTTAACTCTGATGTGCTGTTATACAGTGTTTGTGTCACCAAAAGAGCAAAATGGATGCAAGCCTGAAACATGTCCTACCCTTAGCTGCCCTGCAAATTGCAACTGTGTTGGCTGTTTAGTTCCTAACTTTTTTATGAGGATGCCATGTTAACTTTTAAAATCTACTTACTCACTAAGTTACAAATTTCAATATATCTAATTATAATTACCTTTATCTATGTAGAACTCTTCAAAATGAAAAGCTTCATATAGTTGAACCAGGATAAAAAAAACATACTGTACTGCACTGAGGTAAATAAGATTAAACACGAATGAATTATAATTGATTAATAATAAAGCAGATAATGTATGTTAGAAGTAAAAAGGTGTGTTGGTAGTAATAAAAAGCCTCAGATCTTCAGACAGTTTCAGAGCTGAGGGGTTTGAGCCAGGGCACAGGAACCAGCAACAGAGCCTCACCTGAGGATTAAGTCTATTCTCTGGCTCACAGGGGAGCAGCAGTTCAGCACTCTGACTGGGAGTTCAACCATGAAGTGCTTTAAAGGTTAAATCAGTTATGAAACTAAGTAGTAACCAGTGAAGATGGCTTAAAACATGAGTGATATGACCTCATCTAGTATTTGTTCAAAGCAGAGCAGCTGCATTTTGTACCAGCTGAAGGCATGAGATTAGGTTTTTGACTTAACCCCAAATACAATGAATTACAAGACTCTAACAGAGATCATATTAACAAGATTAGCCAGAGAAAAAGAAGACCTGATTTTTCAGATGTTCCTGAGTTAACAAAAACATGGTTGAACAAATGTTGTAACTTGTTTCTCAAATGAAAGGTCACTGTAAAGAATTACACCTTGGTATCTTGCTTCAGATTTGACATTTGTAGACACAGAGTCAATATGTTTTTGTAAAATTGGGATATACTTGTGAGGACCAATAAAAAACATCCCTCTTGAAGAGACAAGGCACTGTTTATCAAATTTTATCTTACCTCTTATGTTTGAGACTTCAGCTCTGTGTCCTGTCCTGTAGGTTGCTCTGTATTTGAAAAAAGGTCAGTTAATAAATAAAATAAATAAATACATAAAAACTTCCTTCACTGCTACACAGAACCACAGGGAGCTGAGGACAGAACAACACAGGCCAGGTGAGCAAGTAAGTAAGTTTTCTGTAAAAAATCCATTTTGAACCAGTCCAGAGCCATACCCCTGATGTTGATTTAATATCTGCATTTCTTTTGTAAGTGTATGTAAACATTTGGTCAATTAGAACTTTGTGGCATCCACTTGAACTAGGATGAGCCAGGCAGGACTCCATCAAGGACAGAAAGCTGGGGGTGAAGAGGGGAAGAGTTTTCCTGATCAAATCTGACAGAGGGAATGATGAACTTTGTGGGGGGTGGAGAGCGGGTGTACAGGTAGGAGTTAAGAGGGGGAGGAATGAAAGGTGCAGCAGTAAATATGTAATGAACTGCAATTTGTACCATTGTGGAGCCCAAAATTTCTCAGAATCTTTTATTTAATTTCATAGTTCAACATGCTAATGACATTCTTCCCATTCAGGTTTTTTTTCTTTGTTTGTTCTTTACTTCCTTTTTCTCCTATATTCATAGTTATGCTAAAGGGGGCTACTTCAAACCAGTGTCACAGTAGCACCAACTACATACACAGCAACAGAACAAAATGGGTCCAGAAAACCAGACAATTGACTTGAGTGTATAAAAGTGTACAAAACATGTTAAAGACCTGGCTATAGAGAAATATGCATTAAAAATATGCAGCTTTGCCAAAAGATGCAAAGGTTTTGTCATGTATTTGTTATTTTTTAAATCACAATATGATCTATTATTCAAATCTTCAATAAAAATTATTTTGTCGCTCATAATCAAAAATAAAAACTCTTTCCTGTGAAGTAAAAAAAGCCATCCTGTGTTGAAACCCGGGGAGTCTCCTGTCCCACCCTTTGCAAAACACGTCTGTCTCTCAGCGTTAGCTCTTTGATCTAGGTACGCTGCTGTGAGACTGTCATATTTCTGCCTGTGTAATGTGGACTGCTAGAGACAACCTGCAGAGCTTCTCTTTAAACATTATACTGAAACATAGTGAACATCACAGCTACAAGTGTGGTGTCTTTTAGAGGCACATCACAAAGTCACACTATTTGAAGGGCCCTAAGCATTTTTTTTAACCACTATCTGGCTTTAAAGACAAACTTGCAGAGCCCATGTACACTACTCTGTCCATAAACCTTCTATGTTAGCAAGCAATTTTATAACACTCATTCATCCAGTAATATATCCATAAAGGGAATTACCTTATTACTCACCTGCTGAATACAAATCTAATGCTGACTCACTTTTGCCCACGTTTTGGCTGTCAGCTATTTTTCTCAGCTATCTATACATTTACTTTGGTGCTCCATAATGCCACGCATCACACAAACATTAAATCTGCCTATGTGAGGTGGGAGCAGCAGGTTTTAAATTCTGGATGGTGCCAGGCAAACTATATGAGCTGAAATTGCATGTGGCTGCAGTCTAGGGTAAAGATCTTGTGTGAGATCCAGCCACTGGAGAAGCTCATGCAAATTTAAATGTGTGCTAATTTTTGGTCGCAATTTACCCTTTAAAGTACTTCAAATCTTTTAGTAATAGAAAATATGTCTGTCCTAGTTCTGTGGTAAACAAAACAGCAGGAGTATGTTACATTATAATACACTTGACTACATAATAGTCTGGGAGCATTATGATGTAGATATTTTTGTTGTCATAGTGTCAGAGAGGCTGATATTTTCTGGCTGCAGTTTGTGGTATTTTTATGTTGGATTGTATTTCATCCTCGGGTGTTACTGTTATTTTCTCTACTCCCTGTGCTTGCGTGTGTTTGTTCGGGTTTCTTTTTCCTCTGAGCTCAAACTCATATCTGTTTTCCACCAGAGAGATGACGATTATGTACAGGCTGTAACATAAGAAATACCAAAGCCTCTTTTAAGTTCACATGTTATTGTCTGTGTTTATCTCTTCAGTCAAGAAGCAGGACACATCAGCTGATTTTGGCTGTGTAGCTGATGTCGCTGTCTTTGTTGACCAAGAAAAGGAGTTATCACAGATGGGACGAAGCAAACAGAAACAGCGACCTATCTATTCTAGGAGCTATTATTGAGGAAGATCTTGGAGAAGGAGATGAAACTGAATATGTTTCGTAGCTCAGCCCCATCTATTCTTAAAATTAGCCAAACATGATCTCTGTTTTCGCAGCACAGATTTGGAGCCATTTCAGTGGATTCACAGACTTAAAGTTGCTTTCTAATCCTCCCTTTGCATAATGAGTGGATTATTTGGGAGTAGACTCTTGTCAAAATTCTGTCCATAAATAGCTAACAAATAAACCCTCTCCCAAACATGTCAAGAAGAGCAAAAAAGTTTAGAACTTTCACTTAATTCAGTTCATGGGTTCTTTTAAATTCACACATTCTTGATACTGGTACTGACCGATGACTATATCTGTGGTTCTTGTTTTTAAAAATTCATTCAACTTGGGCAGTACCTCACTGCTGAACCCATTTCTATAACTTTGAACAGTTACAGAAGAGACATTTCAACAGACACGTCTGCCTCTTTCCTGACAACCCTGCTGAGACCCAAATTGTGATGTGACATATACGTCCTCTTCTCCATCCCTTTTTCTGTGCCTGCCTTTTATTTGTCCAGTTTTTCTCTCTGTTCTCTCTGTCTCTGTGTGTGTGATGGTCAGATCTGGTCTCGGTCTGCTAGGCCAAAAATTTTAGCTACACAGTCATAAATACTGTATGTTCCTTCCAGAAAGGCCAGATTCTGGTTTATGTTATCTGTCTCTCCATCACACGCTCACTCTTGACTGTATTTCACCACTGGACTTCTTTTAGGGTTCTACAGTGTTGATGCATCACTGTCACTCTCCCCAGCTCTGAGATGCTTGTGAGTTTTTTCATATGGGGTATATGGAATTTTGGAGAAAGTCCACATAAAGATTGAAGATGCATTTATTTCACTGTCCCTGACATTTGGATGGTCAGGTCAAGTTGAACATAGATCACAGAAGTGTAATAATTCATACTGATGGTGATTGTGTCAACATTTTTGCTGCTTCACTGTGTTGCTACCATCACAATATACCAAATGACCTGCTGATTCCATGAGATGCAAAGCACTGAAATCTGCGGTATATACTGTAAGTATATAAATATTTATCCAGTAAAACACTCAAAATCACTTTCTTTTTGTTCCAATAAATCTTCCTCAAATCTTTATAAACAAGACAGTCTGCCACCAATTTTGACATCTTTCCAAACCTTGAAAAAAAAGCCATTCTTACACAGACCTGAAGGGAAATAACACAAACCGTGTTTAGCTGTTGTTTTTGAAAATAGAGGCACAAAAGCATCGGCACCAAAGTGTCAGAAAAGAATCTGAAAGAGTAACAAGGATTGTTTGAAGAAGTCTAACTGTGCAAGTTCACGTCTCTCTAGAGTCTGCGCCTCCTGACGTGCTAAAAGAATCTTAATCAGGTTAGCAACAATATTTGTCTCTTTGAGGTCTATTATAGCTAACAAAAAAACACCTTAGAAGAACCAGGAATCCCATCACAGGAAACATATTCAATCGTATTGAACTTGGACTATCCATCGTACATACTAAACACTTCAGGTCGAGGCTCTTCTTTTCTTCAAAGAGTCTAAAGCACCACCTTTAGCACTGTGTTTGTTGTTAAGTTCAAGTCAAGTTCTGTATGGAGTGATTTGCCTGCCGGTAGCAAGTATTGTCTACTTGTTTTTTTCCGGACCACCTGTTAACGTGTCCTTGAGAAAGACAGATCTCTAAATGGCAAGGGTTTGTGCTGCCATTGGTGAGTAGGTGCTGGAGCGGCTGAATGAGTGGCAAATTGTAAAGTGCTTTGCATTAAAGTACAATATGAACTCAGTTCCTGCTCAAGCAGGAAAATACTGCTTGTTGAATAAAATTATAAAAATTGCCTGCCACAAAAATGGCACATTAATCATGTGTAAGTTGTGCTCGTCATAAATTAATTGATTAATGGCACCAATATAGCCTGCATTTAATTATTACAATAGTAGCATCTACTGATGGTTATTCTAGAATATAATGTAATCTAATTTTCAGTCAGTTGGGTGGCTCTAAGTCCATTTGTTATTTCTACAAAACTGACAGTGAAGCTTGTGTAAAAAAAACAAACACCACTGCCTATCATCTTATTTTATGTTCCTCCCTTTCCTTTCTTGTGCTTTTGTCTCCATCTCATGGAGCTCCCTCTCTCTTCTTCACTCATTCTTTAGCTCCAACCATAGCTCACACCTATCACAAGGACACTCCTCTTTCAGTAACTCTTCCTTTTTTGTGTTTTTATATGTATGAAAGAGACTGATTTACTCATCTAAAAGACAAATATTGCAAATTAGCATAACCTCAGTTCTCGCTGTTGAACCGCTTTGTGCTCTTTCAGCTTCACTGTCAGTCTGGACATCCATGTATCTCAGTATGCTGATATTATGAGTTGAAAATGTTTTTGGTTTTACGGAGACATGTCCACAATGTCTGAATAACTGTAAGTCTCTCTGTCCCATGCTGTCTGTTCACTGTCCTCATTTCAGAAACAGCAGTCAAAATGTGTCAACAACTGACATACATACTGTAAAACCGACACTTTTGCAGGCACCAGAGCAGACTCACACCACACACACGTAGGTTGCATACATTGACTTGAGCAAATTCCTGCAGCAACACAGCTGCAGTTTAAAAAACTGAAATACAGCCCACATAATTATTCATTTCAGGCTGCATGTGAGTTATGTATTTAGGAGAGTACTTTACCAATAATTTCACTCTGAAACGTAGGCATGTCATCCAAATGGCATTGACTTTTGATCATTCTCATCACCATCCCTCAAAGTAAGCGCGCCTCACCAGACACGCCTTTGTCTTCATTTAATACGCTGTATTAAATCCGTTGTACTGATAATGCCCTTTCTGTAGTCAATTTGATTAATGCAGCTCAAAGAAAATCAATTTTCCACCATCTTTCTCTCCTGTTTCATCCCCCTCTTCCCCTCCTCCTTTCCCTATCAGTCTATCTGCGAGGTTGTCATGGTAGTGACTGTGATATAATGATTTCAGACTGGTTTAAAGCTGTGCTGCACGCACAAGTGATGGCATGGATTACTGCATGTGCTGGACTCACTGGTATGAAAACTTGATTTTCAAGGGGAGTCAATCCTGACCTCTGCATCTCTGGTACAGTGACTGTTTCTGCACCAGTTACTAGTATTATTGTGATAGTTTGTATTGATAGTATTATTCATATTTCACTTAGAATTATTAATATTTTTATAGTTGTTGCATTCATTATTTTTGCTGCTATGCATCTTTCTCTCTCTCAAGGCAGATGGCCACCCGCCTTGAACCCACTTCTATTCAAGGATTCTGCCTGTTAAAAGCTACCTGATGAAGAACTGCCATGTTTATGTGTGTGGCAGGCTTTGATGGAACAGATGTTCCAGAGCAGCTGCATTCGGTACATTTTTGCATATGTAAATATGTGTTTTTCTCCATGTACAAATGTATATGTTCATTCTGTTTCTCTGATGTAGATTGTTGACAAAAATGATAAACTACAGGCCCTGGGAAAGCCACGAGATTGATGGGAGCATCTGGTAATCTCTCCTTGGGGAGTGATGGGTGGCATCCAGGCTTTATCAGCTGGAGTTGTTGACTGCAATACAGCACCATTCTCCAAGCCAACACTGACAGGTAGCACATGGTTTATTCAAGCAGCTCTGCCTTTTTCATATTTATTAGTCTGCATCGTGGTAATGAAAAATAAGAGTGTTAAAGTGAGAGTTTTGAAATCAGACCTAAACTGCAAAATATACTGACATCCTCACTCCCTGAGGCGTGAAAGACAATTGGATTGTGCCTTGGGTCAGTGAGTGGTGTAGACAGGCCAGCTGGTCCATATTACCTTTGGGTTTAACCCCTTTCCAATGCATCATTAAGACTGACTGTGCGTCTTGGCCTCTAAATTGAGGTTATTGGTCTTAATCCACTACGCTCCTAATAGCCTACACAGAGAAGACATGGAGCATGTCTCGCCCCACGCCTAAAAAGACCTCATTTATATTTATGACAACCTAGACTCTCCATTCCTGATTAATCCACTTAATATGAGGACGCAGATCCGTAAATCTCCTCCTGCCTCTGTGGAGAGCAGTAAGAGAGCCACGGATGTGAACAGAATGTCATTTGCGAATAATAAAAAATAAACACACTGGTACCCAAACACACCCCTGCTACTGCAATCCCAAATCTTTGGACTGGTCCCAGAACCAAGAACTCACAGTGGTGGAGCAGATGGCTGGCAGACACCAACAGTTGTGCATTCTCATGCTCATACAGCACGTCCTAAGAAGATTGGTTTAAGTCGTAAGCAAGCTATTGAAGTGCTGACGATTATGATCCTCTTTTTCACTGGGGAGGACAGAGAAAGAGAGCTTGAGAGACGGACGCATATTGAGTCACAGATTAGCTAGTCAGCAGAGAGTACGTGCTGCTTAATTCCCTCTGTGGGGTTCAAAGGTTTCCTCATATGTGTTGAGAGCCCACACTGGGGAGCAAATGAAGTTTCCGCGGGAGGGAAGGCATCAAAGCTGTAATATGTCAGGGACAGCACGGTTTGTTAGGGAAACAGGTATCGCAGAGCTTTGAGTCGTTTAATGTTGAAATCTTATTAGTCATTTGCTTTTGGCTAACTTTCAGAGGTTGGCAATGTCAGTACCAGCCCGCCTCTTTCAAGTGCCTGATTGGATGCGTCCTCACTCCCTCTGTCTTTTTACCTTACTCACGCATCTTAGCGATGACAAGTGAGCCTGTATCCTTGAATACCCCTGAGAGTCCCCACTTCCACCTTCACTCCATCCTACTCTCCCCTCATCTCTACTTAAGCAGATGGCCACAGATGGGGAAAATAGAGCCCCATGAAGCTGGTCGCATCTGTTTTAGGTCATGCCCCCTATTGCGCTCCCACATGCATACCTATGTACACCACACACACAGAGCTTTCTTCTTATATAGTCTGGTCACTATGACAACACACATTAGTCAGTCTTACTGTGACATCATTACCTGCATATGATGTGAAAGGTCGCCCTGGATAAAGTAGAGAGACCAAAGTGTCATTCTGGAAGGAGCAGCCACATAGGATGTACATCTACATTTATTTAGCACTTTGTGTAGCTGCCCAATAAATGCTCATAAGTAAATGTGAATAACAGATTAAGCTGAATGCATGAATAATGTACTTGTTACTCATATTACATACTATACATAAATATCAAATAAAGCTACATACAGTGCTCTTCAAACAGATTGTTTCAATTAAGAGAATTAAGCATCCTTTAGAGACTGAGCAATCATTAAGTTTTTTAGGCCAAAATAAGGTTGTTGAAACTTCACATATAACCCCTCATGTTGACAAAATTCCTTACTGCTGTAATAGGGGTTTCTTATTTAGCTACAAAGACTGAAGATTCAACAACCTGTCAACCTTCTCTGCTCATCTGAATGCTCATGTGTGACGACCAGGTGAAATGAGGAATAGCACTGCCAGGACAGCCCCCATCCACAGCACAGCAAGCACCATCCATTTCCAAGCGACAGATCATTACGGCTCTGATGGTCGACAGATGGTGATGAATTGGCGCTCGTACCAGTGCCGGACAATTTTGGAGGCAGCCAGTTGCACAAACTGCTATATCACTTTTTCTCTGTGATGTAGTCATCCTGTGAGTGCTAGACCCAGACAGAAGCTCCACCCACCTCCTCCCACTCCCCCAGTTCACCAGAGATGGGTAATACCACTGGGATAATCCTTGGGCTTGTTGCTTCATGCACAAACAGATGTTTGTTCTGATATAAACAATCATAATTCGCTAAAGACATTGACTAATATCCAGCATATGGTGGCCTAATAAAGTCTAACAAACTGCATTCTGTGATCAGTACAACAAATAAACAACCAGACCTGACTTCTGAGTGGCCCTCTGAGAAATAAAAAAAAGACAAGCTCCAGGGATGTGATGCTCCCTCATAAACTAAAAAACACAAATAAGAAAAGAAGTGAGCCATTCATGTGTCCTTTAACCAATGCTGTCATCTAGTGGTCTAAATGTGTATAGACCCTTGTATACCTGCACGGCTGAATGTAAAAGAGAAAAAGCACAATTGTTCGTGTTTTAATTGTCCACTGTGGAGAAAATTTGTATGACTCTCCCCCATATATTTTTGCCATTTTTGCTATTGATTCAGGCTTCCGCTGACACCCACACCAGGCAAATGTTTGCTGTAACCATACTTTGAGAGGTTGACTTAAGAAGATGGAAACATTTCAGGAAAAGAGACACATCAGACTTGACACAGCATGTGTTAGAAGGTCTTTTAACCATGTAAAAAGTAGAAATATATGTAGAAATATGATAAGCATTTGATATTCTGTCTGTCTATTCTGTCTTCTACACACTGACTTCATTTTTTAATTAAATCAGGCATCCAAAGACAGATAACATAGGATGACAACCACAACACATACACGGTAAGTACTATATTTCTGTTGAATCAGATTTTTGTGACTTGAGTGTATTAATATTTTTACCCAATTTCTACCATTTTCTGCTCCAATAAAAGTATTGAATGTCATTAATGACAACAAAAATCTAAGAGGAAAAAAGAACAAACAAGCATGTAGCTATATATTTAAGTACTTTACTAAATAAGACCCACCATATGTACAGTAGGATCAGCAGTTAATTGCTGTGTTGCAGTGACCTATAACCCTTATTAAGAACCACAGTATGCTTACACTGCAATCTTAGGCTTACACATAGCACAACCAATAATTTAGCATCTGCATCATCAACCTCAAAAAGGCAGAGATTGGATTACTGGTTCACCTAGCTTGAAACACCTTGCTAGATTTTTTTGTTCTTAGGAAAGGCTTCTACACCACTAGTCACACTAATTGGACAGCTGACCTTTCTTTGACTTGAAATAACCAAGTCAGCAGTTTGGAAGCCAGACTGACGTGCTTTCATTGGCTGAAAGGATTGCTGAACCCTGCTGACTTGGATATACAAAGGAAAAATAACCATATGAGTAACATTTAGGACATCTATTGCATGACTAAATGTGGTAGTTAAACATGAAATCTGGTTAATGTATATGAGCAGTTGGTGGCACTGAAGACAGTGGAAATGTTCTGCCTGCCGTTTACAGTAGATGTATGGGTAATATAAAAGAGCATTAGCCATAATGAATAGTACTTTTAAAAAGTAGCTTCTGCTGTAATAGCTTTTTTGTATTATTATGAGACTATCTAGTGCTGAATATTTCAGAAAAGTGAGCTGCTACAGGTAATCCTCCTGCCCTGAGTTTATCCACTGCTGCTCTGTGAGGGCCAAATGTTTCTTCCATTGATAGTGTTCAAGACCAGCGGGAGTGTTTGATCTCTCAAAATTAAAGTTGTCAGTAAGCTTGTTCAAATGTGAAAAAAATGTTGGCTGAAAAACAATGACTTATCCTTTGACTGCGTAAGAGAGTTAAATGTTGTTTTTTATATGATGCGTGGTTCTGACAAGGATTATAATTAGGTTTTCTTCAGTAAGTATGACTAGTTTTTAACTGATTATTAAATAGACTCACCATAATGTTGATGCTTCTAAATAACCTACATAAGCAAAAAAAAAAAAGACCCAAAGAAATAAACTTGGCCATCTCTATATTCTTAATGCAAAATCAAGAAAGAATTCATGGCACGCAGACCAGAGGAGCCCATGTTTACATTTTGCAGTGAGTTCTTGCTTTAACCAGTTAAAATGAATCCAGATGAGATTTTTCTTTAGAGAATTTTATTTTTTTACATTATATTTGGTGGTTATGGCTGATACTGAGGCAGGGTCAGCAACGAGAAAAAGAAAAGAATCAACCGAAGGATAAAATGAAGGATGAAAACGAGTCAATCTCAGCCTGCTGTTCAACAGATGGAGAGAACTGTGTGATTTGAAAGGATTCTCAATTGGCCCTTTTTCTCCTAGAGAGTTATGTCTACTTTCTTTATGAAATGCATTGTGAGCATGGTTTTACACTCTGTGGAAGTATATATATGTCACATTTTATGTTGGACTTGCTACCAAGCGAATATCTTGCTGTGCGTTTATTATCATGAAGACATAGCATTACTAGGGAATATTAATCAGAGGATGTTGAAACACTACCACTTCTGTCTACAGGGGTTGACAATTTCAACACAGTTGCTTTAAAGGAATTAAAAACTATATATAGACTCATAAAAAAATAATCCCTCTTAATCATGAGGTATGACCTATGAGAAGTGAGTGGTGGTGTATCTGTAGAGACTCTGCCCTCTGCCTGTATCATTTCCGGGTGTCAGCTGCTGGGCAGTGGTGTGTAGCCAATAACAGCATGCAGGGTGTGAGGTGTGGGAATGTAAAAAGCACAAGGGCCAAGCACCAGATCAAGAGCAGGTGACAGCAGAGGCTTGTGAGCTTTGAGCCAGGAAGGAGGGGCGGGCAAGCTGGCAAACATAAATCCATGTCTCTGATTGGCTATTAGCTGTTTCAGTTGGAACTGACCTCAATGACACACACAGGAAATTAAATGGTGTAAAATGTGTAAAAACAAACGGTGCAGTTAATATGGCTGTTAAATAAATAAATAACGTAAACAATTAAAAATTAAATTATTGAACGTTGCTGGCAAACATGTTTCTAAAGTGAGCAAAAAGTGTCACTCTTCACATCTATAAACTTGTGAAAGTCAGAAAAAGGCTAACGGAACAGCAACAACCTGTTAAGCCACAGCACATAAACTACAAACACCATGAGCCACAGTTGCGGATGCCCGCCCACTTTCTTCACCGTAGTCAGCTTCCATCCAATCGCTTGTTGGAATATTTTGATTGACGTGCAGAGCCGAGAACGGCCATTGGTTTCTATGCGGTTTCCAGGAAGTGAACGCCACAATTCTAACCACCTCCCACATGTGTGTGAGCCCAACCGACAGCACCACGCACGGCGTGCGGAGGAGAGAGAAACCGGTCGCGAAGGCAACGTCACTCCTCGGACCACCGACTCGACGTTGAGCAGAGGACGGACACCGGAGCGGAGCGGCGTTGTCCGAGGCAGGTACGGTACCGGACACACTTTAGCCGATATATAGTCAACGAAAACCGAAAAGCGGGTGGTTGGTGTCCGTGTGGTTTCCAGGGGAACAGCGGGAAAGTAGGTCGCATTAGATAAGAACAGGGTGGACGCTAGGGCCTGGCAGACTGTAGGCCCGTTGTTCTCCCCGCACTGTACTGACAGAGGCAGCCCGGGAAGAATCTTTCCCTCCCGGCCAGCACAGCTGCCAGCACCACGGCACTAGTTTGGAGAGGTACCCAGTCCCGCCTGTTTACAAGAGCCTGACTGTCGAGGCCGTGTGACTGCCGGCTGGTTCACTCACCGTGTGTTTTGTTGCTCTTCTTCCTTTTTCAGGTGCTGAAGCGATTACAGCAGAAAGATGGCGGACGACCCCAGCGCGGCGGACAGGAACGTGGAGATCTGGAAAATCAAGAAACTGATCAAAAGTTTGGAAGCTGCCCGCGGGTGAGTGGTCGATTTGAGAGCCGCGTGTTGGCGCGGCGGCTGCGGTGAAGCGGAGTTAGCGGTTTCGGTGTGTTTTTTAGTGGATGTTCACCGCCGCAGCAGCTGGAGATCGGATAAAGTGCGGCCGGATTTGGGAGTGGTTAGCCTAGCATAGCTTTTTCTCGCTAATTGCTAAGCTACTGTCGCATTCAGCCGGTGTAAAGGCTGGACACATTGAGTTAATTTAAGAGGAGTGTGCCTTTTGGTCCATGTGCGGGTGTTTGCTGTGGGTGACAGTAAAGAGAGTCGTTCTTAAAGCCCCGCAAAAAGCGATTAAAGCCAGCTAGCTGTGTTGCTAATGAGCCCCGCTAACAGACGTCATCTCTGAATAGAGGCCGCCATGGGTGTCTGTAACGAGACAGCACGTTGATGAGGCCGGCTAGCTCACAGCTGGGACCTCCACATGCTGGCGAGACTCGTTTTACAAGTTCAAATGAGGTCCACCTGCTCCATTTTTACATGTAGACGACACGGTAGGGCGGCTTAATTCCCTCAAGAGTTCACCAAGTCAGCTACCTCATGGCAGCCGGCATTACAGTAAAGCTCTACCGGCTATAATGTGGTTATTTGAACCGTAAGTCCAGCTTAGTTGTTTTTGTAGTGGTACCGTGGCCTTCATGAAATATAAAACACGACTAATGAAATGTGGGTGTTCCTATGTTGGCTTGTAGCGTGTTCTGCGACAGCTTGCTGCGCAGATTTTTGCTGTCCTATGCTCCACCGCCTGCCATGTCACACACACACACACTGAGTTGACCATTTGCCCTACATTCATCCAGCTGCAGCTACCTGCCCGTGTGTGTGTGCCTGTATGTGTGCATGTGCGCGCGCAGTGTCAGCCTGTACTGGTATGCTTTGTCTCTTGATAGGTAGTGAATGGGTAGAGACAGTGTGCAGCTACAGCTCAGTCCTCGCTTTCAAGGGCAGAGATTGTATGCTGTGACTGAAAGCCCACCCTGTTTGTCCCTCAACCTTTTCAGTCCCTGTCAAGGTGATATTTTGCAAGGGAACGTTGTGTGTTTACAAAATGAGAGCATGGTAGGAGGAGGGGTTATCTCTAAGGTAATAAAATGAGCAGTTCCACGTTGCTGTTCCAAATAATGAAAGTTGATTGTAGTTAACGTGGATAACTCTTATCATGTCTGCGTCATTTTGACACAGATACGAATTGTGGTACTGTGTTTAGCCAACACTTTAGAGGTAACACACTAATATTTATAATGTGCTGAGAAACATTACAGCCCATAGCATTCTGTGCATATGTATGTTTCAGTGTTAATGTAAGCACTAACACTTAATCCTCTCCTTTATAGTAATGGCACCAGTATGATCTCACTGATCATCCCTCCCAAGGACCAGATATCCAGAGTGGCCAAGATGTTGGCCGATGAGTTTGGAACTGCTTCCAACATCAAGAGTCGAGTCAACAGGCTCTCTGTGCTCGGGGCCATCACCTCTGTACAGCAAAGACTAAAACTCTACAACAAGGGTATGTGTTTACACTGGAAATCTAAAGAAACCTAGCTACTTCATGTGGGGTTTTGTATTTTGTAGCTGGACTTCAGTTATTTCTATCTGTATTTCTTTAAATAAAAATAACTCATGTTACCAGTAAAATCCAGATAAATATTTAGTTCTAGTGCCCGATTGACATTTAGAGAGAAGTTACATAGGGAAGATATAATTTCCATGGCCGTGATGTAAGCTGCTAAATAGTCACAAGTACTGGCAGGTCACATCTGTTTTTTTGTGCGTGCTGACAGTTAAGCCCACATTTATAAGCATGAACAGGTTTTCAGTTACAGTGTGTTCAGATTGAACTGGAAATTATTTCAAAATAATTGGTCCTCATCTGTCTAGTTCTGTAGTTTAAAAAAAAACATACATATGTGTGGTCTATTATGCACCTCTTTACCAGTAAACAGGAGAGCAGTATTTAACTGGCAAAACATCAGATGGTTGATTGTAAAACAGGCAGCTAATACCACCAGAGAAAGGTCTGTATTACCTACCGGTACAGTGTTGGTGCATACAGTTTAATGACAGTGGCCTCTCTTCCAGAGACTGTGCATTGTTTATGCATCTGTACAAAGACGCCTGATATATGTCTAATCTATTGGCCTCTCACTTTTCTTTCTTGTCAGTGCCACCCAATGGTTTGGTTGTGTACTGTGGCACCATTGTGACAGAGGAAGGCAAGGAGAAGAAAGTCAATATCGACTTTGAGCCTTTTAAGCCAATCAACACCTCCCTGTACCTCTGCGACAACAAGTTCCATACTGAGGTGAGAGCTTTTACTTAAATGTTGTGTGCATATGTGTGAGACGTATCTTGGAACAAAAGCTTTTTTCTTTCTATCTATATTAGACCTGCTGTCTGTCACATTCTCACCATCTATCTTTCCTTCACTGCCCCCTAACACAGGCACTGACAGCCCTGCTCTCTGACGACAGTAAGTTTGGCTTTATTGTGATCGACGGTAGTGGGGCACTGTTTGGCACACTGCAGGGCAACACCAGGGAGGTGCTACACAAGTTCACTGTGGACCTACCCAAGAAGCACGGTACTGACACACAATGCTCACACAACTCTGAACTTTTGAAGCCTTTAATTTCACAGCTTAGATCATTAAAGAATCAGTTAAAGATTACTTGGCATCTTTTGGTTTTACCTATATAGAAACACTCTGAAGATTCTGTATTTTATCTTTATCTCTCCTTTAGGCAGAGGAGGACAGTCTGCCCTGCGTTTTGCCCGTCTGAGAATGGAGAAAAGACACAACTATGTGAGAAAAGTGGCTGAGACGGCTGTCCAGCTCTTTGTGTCCAACGACAAAGTTAATGTGGCGGGAATGGTCTTGGCTGGCTCTGCTGACTTCAAGACCGAGCTCAGCCAGTCTGACATGTTTGACCCAGTAAGTTTATGCCTGTGTGTCGGGGGCTTCTTTGTCTTTACAACCTTATGTCATTGCTATTAGCATAAGTCTCTCCTATATTAGGTGCTTTTGATGAAAACACCCAAATATCACTATAAGCTTGTGTGGTTTTCTTTTTGGTGTGTTAAGTCATATCTGTGTGTGGTTGTGTTATACAGAGGTTACAGGCTAAGGTTCTGAAGCTGGTGGACATTTCCTACGGAGGAGAAAATGGTTTCAACCAGGCCATTGAGCTCTCCGCAGAGGTTCTCTCTAATGTCAAGTTCATCCAAGAGAAGAAGCTCATAGGTGAGTTGTCCTATCGACACATCAGAACAACTGTTGTCACCAGTAACAGTTAATGGAAACGAAAGCTTTTGTTGTGGTAGAGATTCTCCTAATGGCTGCCTCTCTTTGTAGGGCGGTACTTCGATGAGATCAGTCAGGACACGGGGAAGTACTGTTTTGGTGTTGAGGACACACTCAAAGCCCTGGAGATGGGAGCAGTGGAGATTCTCATAGTCTACGAGAACTTAGACACCATGCGTTACATTCTACGTGTGCATGGGGCAGAGAGCAACGGAGCAGAGAATGGTACACAAACCACACATATATCACATTTAGAACAGCTGAGTAACAAGATAATAACTATGTTATAATGCTATGATCTTCATGTCTCTCCCTTTGAATTTTCAGATGAGAAGACTTTGTACTTAACGCCAGAGCAGGAGAAAGACAAGTCTCACTTCACAGACAAGGAGGTGAGCACCAAAAAGAAAAAAGCCAATCTTTGTCATTTAATGTTGACCTCCATCACCCATCATGCTGTGTGTCCCTGACTTTGATTGTGTTTCTAGACGGGGCAGGAACATGAGCTGATCGAGAGCATGCCACTCCTGGAGTGGTTTGCCAACAACTACAAGAAATTTGGAGCCACTCTGGAGATAGTCACAGACAAGAGCCAGGAAGGGTCCCAGTTTGTCAAGGGCTTTGGAGGCATTGGGGGTGAGCACACTGTTGTTTACAATAGGGCTTATGACACTGTACTTGTGCAGTTGGACAAAATCGAGTTAGGAAGTCTGGTGGATATGTGTAGCTCAGTGGGTTTTTAACTTGAGAAGTCATCTGCCTTTGTGAGGAGATGCACTGCCCTTCAGTAGGAAGGGACAGGTTCATCCTCGGGTATCTAGCTTGCTGGACCAAATAGGATGGCAATGTTTAGAAAGGCTGGCCTTTTTCCTTCCCTACTCCCTCTGTTGCGTTTTCAACCTGGAGTGCTGCAGGAAGCAACATAAGCCTCTTCACTGTCAGCCGCTCAAAACGTTTGTCACAATAAAAACAAGACCTTTCAGGACATGTGTTGTGTGCCACACTGAAGGAACATACAAGCTGCTCCACCTAAATTCATTCAATGCTGACATCAGCAACAATTAAGACATTGATAGCCCAAGCAATATGAATGCAAGAATTTCACAGGCTAATAATAATCCCCAGCCAACCTAAACATAGCAGTTTAGGGCTATGACTAATTCTGCTTAAAATATGCAGTTTCAGATGGCTTTTAGTGGCACACTCTTACTGGCAGCAGCAGATGAAAGTAATAGATGGCTGCACTTTGACTAGATAGACTACCTGTTATTGGGCTACTTGACAAAAGGACAGACTGTTCCAGTTCTGTTCTCGTGTTTGTTTTTCTTGATTCACTATCCTCCTGTCCTTTGACTACCCTGAGGTTTTTTCTGATACACATGGTGGATAAAGAGGTATATAATGAGGTATGAATAATAAAGTATATTGAAGGCTAATTAAAGCACGCTGAATTCTGCACATTATTAAGCTGTATCTGTACTTTATGTTGGACGGCACGATTCTTGTGTGAGACATCTTTCCCGCCACTCAATACCATAATTATGGACATTAGTAGCAGGTTAAATCAGATTATTCAGAATGTTTTTTTTTAGTATGATGTGATGTTACAGGCAAGACATGATGTGGGTCCATTAGTATGGTATAGGTCTTCATGCAAAATCTTTGAATCCTTTCTTTGTGAATAGGTGTGATGGAGAGCAGTTAGCAGGACAGTTGTGGAATTGTTCAGGGTCTGAAATTTAGTGCTGGTGAATAGTCACATGAATTTGAAGGTGGTGCATTTTTAAAAAGTATATATAAACAAATACTGTACATTTTCTCCTCAACTTAAAAGTACTTGTCATTGTTGGTTTTGTAATTCATTAAGTAGCACTTAGAAAAAGAGGATTTCAGGAATTCATGCTTTTTAGATAAAAAATACTCCCGCCCCCATAGCTAATGGGGATTATCTTAACCTAATACAAATTCCTACTTTAATACTGCCACAATCTAACCAAACATGACATAAGATGGCCAGCCATCATATTACCTCTTTTAATCTGTCATCTTTGTGTTCCTCAGGGATCTTGCGGTACAGGGTGGATTTCCAAGGCATGGAGTACCAAGGAGAGGACGATGAGTTCTTTGATTTGGATGACTACTAGGTAGTCGGGGACTGATATTGGGAGAAAAAAGAAAAGCAAAGGAATGAATGAAGAAATAAGGAAAGAAAAATGCCACCTCTCTTGCAGCAAGTGAGAGGTGCAACCGTGTTGACCATATATATGACAGACACACCTTCCAATTTACCTGTTGCATACACAAACTTGCGCATACATTTCATCTGTACACACAACAAAGTACATCACACAGGCTGAAGAGGAGTGAGATTTTCTTTCATCCAGAGAGGGAGAAAGCCCTTCCTGAATAAATCCCTGCCTTAGAGTGCTGGTTCCTTCCCCTAGTTGGATTGGACTCGACTCATTTTTTTGTTTTTGTTTTTTTCCTCCTCCCCTCCATTTTGAATGAACACAACAGCAAGTTCCCAGATTCCTCGCTGCCCCTAACCTGGTCTGAATATGAACTTTGGACTCGCTCCTCACATATAGAAAATATATTTTCCTTTCTTGCCTCATCATGTCCCTACCCTCTCTCTCTTCTCTCTTCTATGCTTTCTCTCTCTTTTTTCTTTTCTTTTTTTTTTTTTTTTTTTGCATTTCATTTTTTTACTGGTAACTGCTGCTGTTGTATTTTATGAGAGTGGGGGATTTTTTTTACCTGGGTTTCTGTAGAGAAAGGGGGACAAAGTATTAAATTTGAACTGCTGAAAACCATTGCTACCTCCTCATCTGCTGTGGTCTCAATCCTGTGTTGTGTTTGTCCATTTCCTGGAAAGGCCAATGCTTTGCTGCTTTTCTAATTCTAAAGAATATATTCTGACAGTCCTGTTTGAGTGACAAGTATACATAAGTGCTTTTAAGGTAGTCCGTAGTCGACTTGGTTCTGATTTTAAAATGTACAAAGAAATATCTCATTGCTGACAAAGACATTCATCAGTCATATAAGATGATTGGACAAATACATTTCAGTTATCAGATTATCAAGAATTTGGATCTCAGTTACAAGATCAATTTTTATTGCATTTGTAAATGTGTTCCAGCTTTGTGTTATCCAAAATCCATTTAAAAGTTTAATGTACTCAATCCTGTAAATTTTAAAGGTATTGATACATTGATTATCCAGAAAGATTTGGCATTTGCTTGCCTCTATTGGGAGAAATGAGGTAAAAGATAGGAATGGGGTTTCATTCATAAGCCTTAGTAGAGAAATAGTGATGACAGAACTACCCAAGGAGCTGCCAAGATTGGCCTTGACAATATACCAAACACATTCATTCTGTCTTTAAAAAAAGATTCACATTCATTCACAGGACAAGCTAGAGGAGATAAAACTGCATTAAGGTGCTCGCTTTGATGAATTATCAGACAGCAGAGTACTGAGGATGGAACCAAAACATCCTGCTCATTACAGCGTTAAAACACCTTGCAGAGATAACGGCACAGCCCCAACACAAGGATGTGAGGAAAATCAAACATGCACTCAAATCCCTATGGGATTCATAGGAGAGCATCGACAGAGGTGAACTGAGGTAAAGGATGGTGCTGACTGAAATTGTGCCTGCTTCACTGAGTTCACTGGATTACTTTACTGAATAAAGCCTGGAACAGATTTTCACGATTTTTATCATCATGCTGTTTTGCTTTGCAAAGTTCTCCAGTTAACTCATCTACTTTTTATTATTTTTTTTTACAAGAAGCCCCTGCTGTATCTAAAATGTCACCTTTATATCCCCTTCGGTTGTATATATTTTAACCATGTGTGGATTTATTAAAATATTAAATTGGATGCAAGTGCACTGAAATAATCCAAACCCATTCTCAAGAAAAAGTGGTATGGTAGTGATGATATTATCACAAAGCTACAAGCACACAGAGCCATAAATCCTCGAGTCAGCGACCCCTGCTGCTGTTTTATGGCGCTTGATTTAAAACACCAATTCCTTTAGCCGCACACGACACATTAAAATAGCCAACATCCTGCAGCATCTCACAGCAAAGCTATGCGGATGATTGATTTTGCCTTGGTGTATTCCTCTTCAGGATAGCAACAGCATCTTCATCCATTTGCCCTTTTGTTTGGGGGAGTCACCGGGGAAAGCCTTGGTAGCACGCTCGGCCAATCAATAAAAGGCGATGCGGGGAAAACACGCCTCTTTTGACAAAATCCCTCCAATCGGCGTGTTTTTTCATCGGCATGGGCGTTCACCGTACGCCACCCCCCACCCCCTCCACCGCCACCCACCCCTTTTGACACTGCCCTACCAAAGCTGTGTGGTTGAGCGAAGTGAATGACGTTTCTGCATTTGCGGGCCGCCGACGCAGGGCTGGGTTTCCATTTTCAGAGCGAGTTTCGGGGGGGATCGTCAACATGGAGCCGGAGATAGAGGACAAAACGCTGGAGCTGATGGTAAGGCTCGTTCCGCCGCGACGATCCGAGGCGGGCCGCGTATCGGCGCCGTGTTTGGGGGGAAGGGGGAGGGAAGGAACCGCGGCCGGACTCGACGGCAGGAAAGAGCTTGAAGCGGCTCGTCGGGAGAGGTGGAGGAGAAAGGAGGGAGAGGAGGAAGAGGAGGAGGGGGACCAGAAATCAGAGGGAGGGCCTGAAATTATCGATACGTTTCGCTAAGGAAAGCCTCGCAAACACGTCGGATTGATAAGCAACACTCCTGCGTATCTGATAAATGTAAAAAAAAACAAACACGTTGTTTTTTTGAAGTAAAAACCTTTAAACAGCGGGACCGGGGTGGGGAATTTTAAGGGGTCGATGTTCATTCGTCGCCCGAAGACAGCGCAGGATTCTCGGCGTAGCGCTCACTGCGGTGACGCTGCGCCACTTTAACCGGGCCCTGTCTGCTGCTTAGCCATCCAGCTAACTCGATGAACCACGTAAATTCACGGGTATGTTTTTAATATGTACTTTACCCCAACACGACGTACGCGATTGTAGGTGTGTGGCGCAGTGAAACGTAGGCCGAGATACAGAGGGACGTGGCTGAAATCGCCACAAATGCGCTGCTTGCCTGTTTATATTTTCAAAGTGCGTAGAAGGAAGTGTGTTGCTTTTTCATTCACGATTAGCGAGGTAGCAATTAGCTCGGAGGCTAGCGTGCTAAAAAATGCTAGGTAAAGCTGACAGCCATTATCGTACCACAACAGTCCATCGGTCAGCCTCGTTTGGTAACCAGAAACATAAACTATCATAATAATGTCTTTTTGTCCTCTACAGGCTGTCAGATTTGGTCAGTAAAAGATACAGTTTTCCTGTGAAATGATTAGCTGTCTTGTGAAAGCTAGCCACCGAGGCTAACATTAGCCGACAAATAGCTAACATTAACATATACAGGGGTCAAAGTGGTCGCGAGGAAGACTCAAATTAGGATAAGACACAAATGGGTTTTGTCAGTGAACTTCCACGTTGATAGACATTACAGTTTACTTTTATTATGGCAAGTCCTCATCTGAAATACCCCCCCTCAGTGTCTCTTGACAAACGAATCAATTGTAACGCCATACTTGCTATTGACAAAGCAAGTTAGGCCCAAAAAGTAAGATGTTGGACTATTTAGTGGATGAAGTGGACAGGACGTATCCTGTGGGACTCAAACCTTCCTGAGTGAGCAGTTCGTGCTGTTATTTGTTAAAGGGAAATATCCTCAAACACTACAGCTGGTAATAGACTGTGAATAACCAACGTTGAGATAAATGTAATGTTGGTATGGAGAGAAATGAGTAATTGAGCAAGGCAGTAGATTGCATACATACACACATATCATACTTCATGATTGTGTTTTGGTCATATTTAAACAGTCATTAAAATCATAGTAAAGCTAGAAAAATAAAGAAGAAGTTATAGTTTCACTGCTTCCCAAATGTTTTCATGTGATTGACATTTTGGGTAAAATGAATAATTGTTAAATCCGAAAATGCGTACATGACCGCACAATAAGAAGTGAGTCATTCTGATGAGTGATTATCAGCTTTCCTGTAGTGTGAGAAGTTATTGTTTTGAGAAGAGCACACACTGTATGTTACCCAGTTGAATTTATGAATTTACATTTATATTTCCTTGTAATTATTAATTACATGCGTAAAAATGGAAGAAATATTTGACAGTCGTGCAAAGTTTGAGGACAGTAATCTTACAGACCCACAAAAAATCGTCTGGATTGTGTCTGTGTATTTAATTTGGTTTTATTTTTTTTGTCCCAGTGTTATTCACTAACCACTCATGAGAGTGGGGATGGCAGAACAGCGGGTGGGGTTATTGTCAAACCAAGAGTGACAATAATTGACAATTAATCCCATTGCCCCTCCCTCTCCTCTACCTATCCCCACCCAGTTCATGTCTAATAATGCTTCTGTGTGTATGTTTATCAGTCTGTATCTTGTGCGTGAAGGAGTGTGTGTTCCTGCGCTCACTGTGCCAATGTGTGTGTAGCTCTAATACTGGTTTTTCCCTCACTACCCCCTCCCCTCCTCCCCACCTCCTCCCCTCTTCTTCTCTCCTCACCTTTTGATGGTTACACACCCACTTCCTCTCAATTTCAAATCAAACCTAATTTATTTCTATGATTTTTCATTATTATTTTAAACTCCTTTCACCGTTTCCTCACTCCACCTGTCCTACTCTTCACCAACTCCTCACTGCCCCCCTCCTTCATCCATCTGCCCATTCATTGATCCATCCATTCACTCATCTCCTTTGGTTTCCTCCTCCTGACTTCCCTCATCAACCCCCCTTCTCCCCCTCTACTTTTCCTTTACTTCTCATCTCTGGTCTCTCGCTCTTCCCTTTCTCTTCCTCCCTCACCCCTGTCCACTTCGTTCTCCTCCTCCTCCTCCCTTCCTCCCTTCCTCTCTCTCTTTCACACAGTGCTCTGTGCCTCGCTCTCTCTGGCTGGGCTGCTCCTCGGTGGCTGAGAGTTTGTGTGCACTCAGGTGCCTGCAGAGCATCCCCTCCACCCGGGCTCACAACCAGGTTCTGCCTCTCTCCTCTTAATTCTGCTGCTCCTCCTCCTCTCCCTTACCTTCCTCCCTCATCATCTCCACACCCTTCACTTTTCTTCACCCACTCCACACGACTCCTCATGCCACTTTGGTGCGGACGACACCCACTCACCCCCCCTTCACCCTCCTACCTCTTCACCTTCCGTTGTCCTTTCCTCCCTGTTGGAAGCACACTGCTCTCAGGTTCTTCTCTGGTGTGTCCTCAAACTCTCTCTGCTTGAAAAAACAATTGCAGCTGTATAAACTGTAATTGGCTTCCTTATAATCATGTCAAATCACAGTTCTTGCATCTAAATTAGGCCCCAGAATGCTTAAAAAGTAAAACAGTGATTGTGCCATGTAATGAGAACTGGAGACTTTTGCAATCCGGAAATGGGCTACTATCCAGTCTCATCTTGATACTTTGGTGTGAGTGGAGGCAGGATGCAGGGGGTACCAGAGAATAACCCTGCACTGAGGAGTAATTTTTTTCTCTCCCTTCTACCTGGAGGTGTGAGGGCCGAGGTGGGGGGTCTTCCCTCAAGCTCTGAGAGGCTCCATGCTTGCTTGCCTGCCTGCCTGGCCAAACGTGGTCTGCCTGTCTGTCTGTTTTTTTTATTTATATTTATTCTCTATCCTCTTCCTGCTCTGCATGATCATCAACACCAGCAAGCCCATTCTGGCTTCTTGTCCTGTCCACTTTGGTCTTGGAACCTGACCTGTTTGTTTGTTTTGTTTGTTTGTTTGTTTGTGTGGTTGTGTTAGTGCAAACCGCTGTTGGTTTTGCCCTCCATGTGTAGCATTACCACCAAGTTTGATGGAGAGGGTTCAGGGTTTTACTTGGACAAGAATATAGCAATCCTCTTTTTAACAATAGGCCACATGTTCAGTGGTGACTCTTTCAGCCTCTGGAAAAGCACAGGCAGATGGGCTGTTAAAATATATAGACAGAAAGGCCTTTTATTCTAGCTTTTTTGCCAGCATGGCCGTTTTCAAAGGCTGTGACCTTAGCGTACTCATCACCTACACTGATAGGCAATAGCATTGACCCTCTGTAAGGCAGGAAACCTTGTATGTCTTGATTGACTCATATTATTTTAGCATTTATTGTATATTGGAGATATTAGAGAGTATCAGAGAATGTGCAGTCCTCAGGAAGCAAGTGAACTTGCAAATAGTGTTGACGCCTTAATTTCTTTTGGTGTGTCTCTTGTGTAGTTGTGCCTCAACAATATTGGAGTGTTTTTGCTCATTTCTGGAGAGTTTGAAGTGAATGTTTTAAAGAGACTTTGTAGTTTGATGATCATTTTGATTTTATAGTGTGCAAACATGTTGGTTCAAGATGGCCTCCTAAAGTCAATATCCCAGCCTGTTGTGAATATGATATATATAATGAACAACTCCAAACAGTAATCATACAGCCCCTTAAGAAAATAACAGGCCTTTACTCTGGTCTTATATGTATTTATAGGTGTATGTAACATTATAGTATTGCTGCCTGACTTCTAGAGAAGTGAACATGTTATAGAGGATGTGTTATTTACTTTTTTTTACTATTAATATATTTTATTATTCATGAAGCACTAAGAACAAAGCTAATGCTCAGTCTCTCACTCTTACTGTCAGTAAAAGATTTGTGCTGCAACCATGTTGTTAGTAAAATTACTCAAGTTTCTCCAGCTTGTTTGCAATGCACTTGAAAAGGACTCAGATCATTATAAGACTCAAGTCATGCTAGAAGTGGGTGGGATCGGGTTACCTCCCAGTTTTTTCTGTCTCCTGTATATGCTGTAAGACCACTATCTGATTTTAGTTTCATTACAGTCATGCCTGAGCTGCTGCCAGTGACATACCCAAGATGCTGCAGTTTAATTTCCTGTCCAGACTACTTAGCCCACATCACAGACAAGCAAGCAAATAGATTCCTTTTGTTGCAGCGCTCAGTTTTTTTTTCACTCCATATGTGTGTATATGCACGGTGTTTGTGCGTGCACGCCTCAAAAATCATGATGGTTACCCGTGGCTGTATTTGTGGCACTCTTGTGTCCAGCGCTGTCTACACCGCTGCCCTGGCTCTCACAGTACCTTTAACACAGATGCAAAGAGACCAAAACACTAACCTGCACCTTTTTCTTTGTTTTGTTCTTTTTCCACAGAACACGTCAGGGATGGAGTCACAGAACCTCGTGGATGATCTGTCGCCAAAGAAGAACACAGTTCTCAAGGTGTGTGCGCATCTGTTTTTATATGTGTGGGCTGTTTGTGTATCCATGACCACAGCTCGGTGAAATGGACAAATGAGGCTCAGAGTATTTAAATACACAGTAAGCTGCACAGGAATAACACATAGTAGATGGACTGTTTCCTTTTTTTTTTTTTCATTTAACCCCCAGCCAGATGAAATCCTCATATAAAGGTTTGTAATGTCGTGGTTTTAATTTTCATTAAAATTTTCATAATTTAAAAAATTTTGAGTCTAAACATGATTTGCTTTGGATTCCAAATACACTGTGAGATCAGACATTTTTTATGGAGATCCTGTTCCCTTCATGCCTCTATTGAAGTTAAAATGTCAGACAAATGTTGACACTGAGCAGTTTTTTTTGCTTTTCCCACACAGACACACCCACTGCTGGCTTCTAGTGACTTAATAAGCTTTAACTCTTTAGCAATGAAAATTGATTTTTAAGTTAGTCCATTCTCCATCCTGTTGGTCTTTTACACAGACTATTACGAGGCTTGTTACAACAACCTTTAGTTTCAGTTCCCACTTTAATCCACCACATTAATTTCAGTAATGGAAACATGTTGTGTTTGTACTACTTTAACTAGATTTGAATACAATTTTTTTTTCAAAATTTTATGCAAGTCTGAATCTCAGCCTCGACTTTGTTGTAGCAGTCTACAGGTGATGCTTTCTAAAATTCATGCGACCGCTTCTAAAGAAAATGTGATGCACTGTTGAAAGCAGTTCACATGTAACAACTAAAGACCAGAAGAGTGTACCAATTAGTTTCATATGAATCCATTTAAATACAATCAGCCCGACCCAAACACATTTTTTAAACCACATAATAAATCTGCATGTGCCTCTTTTTACAGCTTAGTAATGGTCCCGTCGTGGGGTCCCGCAAGCGTCCGTCAGAGGGAAATTATGAGAAGGAGAAGGAACACTGCATCGCTCTGTTTGACCAGTGGTCGGAAGCCGACCAGGTGGAGTTTGTCGAGCGCCTGATCTCCCGTATGTGCCACTACCAGCACGGCCACATCAACTCCTACCTCAAACCCATGCTGCAGAGGGACTTCATCACTGCGCTGCCAGGTACCATTACAGACATGAATGCAACCACTCCAGTGTAAGCTCCATCTTCCTTAGTACAGTGCGACTGCACAGTTAAACACACAAGATTAATAAATGATAAATAATTAATTTATTTTTTAGTGCTTCCTCTGAAAGAAAAGATCATTTTAAGATTATGTTGATTTATGTTGACACACCAAAAAAGTAGTTCACTGCTGCATGAGGCCCTCTTCTAATGAAGACAGCATCAGAGTTTGTTATACAGATTGTAATCTTTAAATTCTCTAAATTCTCAACCAGTTTTTTTAGTATTCATTTCCTTAATCTGTTTTTTTTGACCTGGCATTTTTAAAATTTTTGAAATAAATACCAATACCCACACATTACTTTAAAAAAAAATAATAAACGGAAATAATGATCCCCAGGCACAGATAAACAGACTCGATGGAATCCTATTAATTTTACAGCAGGCACTCACTCAGCCCCTTCTCTTCCTCTCTCCAGCCCAAGGCTTGGATCACATAGCGGAGAACATCCTGTCTTTCCTGGATGCGCGCTCGCTATGCTCGGCGGAGCTGGTGTGTAAGGAGTGGCAGAGGGTCATCTCAGAGGGTATGCTGTGGAAGAAGCTCATCGAACGCATGGTCCGCACTGACCCGCTGTGGAAAGGACTGTCAGAGAGACACCAGTGGTGAGAACAAACATAGACATACACACAAACAGGGCTGCCTCTCCTAGTTTTGTTTAAATCTCATAATTAAAATCTAAAAATAGCATACATACGGGAGATTAAGAAATTAAGAGGATGCTTTCAGAGGACATATACAAAGATAAAGTGCTTATTTCAGTTTGCTTTTTAGCCTTCTAGTTTGGCATTTGATTTGTATAAAGGAAGGAAGGAGGAAGTAAGATTATACTTAGCTGGTCTTGAGTGTCCATTGTAGAGTTGGGGGAAAAAATCCCAGTGGATACAAAGCAGATGTCATTCTTATATCTTTCTTCCCCTAGGGAGAAATATCTCTTCAAGAACCGCACGTCAGAAGTCCCACCCAACTCCTACTATCACTCCCTTTATCCCAAGATCATCCAAGACATAGAGGTAAGAGGCAGCGAGATGCATTTCAGTATTAACTCAACATGTTTTATAGATTTTAATAGTTTTGTGGAGCTTTTATTGTTGCGCCAGTTATTATATTCCATACCTGTTAAAAAAAGTCGCATGGCTGTCTGCAGAGATTGTATTATTGTATCTCAAAAACTCAATAAAACATGAAGCAGCTCATCTGGACTCAATACATGTTCATAATACATGTTTCTACTTTTATAGAATCTATGCATCACTGATCTACATATGGCTTATTTATTGACTGTGGGATGGGATATTTTGTTACAAATCCCACTGGTTAATAGTGATGTTTCAGTATGTAGCAACCTTATATATCAGTTTCTCTTTTTTCTAGTATAATGTTGCTTCACTCATGTGGAAAATGTTTGTCACAGTTTATTAATAAAGTTGATTTAATTGTCTGGTTGTTCTAATGACAGTAATCTCATAACCACTTTCCACTTCACTGGATCTCGCATCTGTTTCTGTCTCTAATGACATTACATAACATGATATTTGCCTCCATCTTCTGTTAGCTCAACTAGAGTGCTCCTCTTTCTCTCTGGCTTGATGTTCGTCTCAATGTTTCTTCTTTCCTACAGACTATCGAGGCTAACTGGCGATGTGGCAGACACAACTTGCAGAGGATTCAGTGTCGCTCGGAAAATAGTAAAGGGGTATACTGTCTCCAGTACGACGATGACAAGATCATCAGTGGCCTTAGGGACAATTCCATCAAGGTATGTTTTTATTGAATATCAAGGACAGTCTGAGGTCTGAGGAAATAATGACGTGGCCCACTTTTTTTATTATCTTTGTCACAGCACAGTGTCCTGTCGCAATCGCCACCT